>SJYV01029886.1:380953-406732 GCA_006410875.1 Neotragus pygmaeus
AATGCCTTCAGTAAGACACGTGAGTATTAAGCTATCTCTCTTTTCTTTTTTAATTAAGCACACGGGAAACTTCAGTTATGAGCCACTTCAGTCTCTCGTTAAAGAATGTTATTCACTGGTCTCCTTACTGGGTCTCATAGTGGGAGAGATTTTACTGGGACATGGGGGGAAGGCTGTGGCTAAGCTGCTAATGATACCATATGTGTCCAAATCTACATTCTTATTACTCCTGCGGGTGTGCAATATTATATCTGCATCTTCTATGCAGTATACGTAAAGGCAACTCTGAATTAATCAATTGTTTGTTATGCAGAGAGGCAGTTATTGGGTATTTCTAGGAGAGATCTTTATGTAAAAAGGGATACCTACTATATACTGTAAATGGAGTGGGAATGGGTTTTTAATATTAAAACTCCTTGCGAAAATTAGCGAGCAGCAGGAAACTACATGTTAACTTCATGCACGGTGCTAGTATGTTATCTCGCTGATGCCAGTTTTATTTTTTTGTGATACTACAATTTTACAATACTACAATCAGGCAATTGTGTAGTGCAGTGGGCCCTGCAACATGAATTTATCCAACAAAAGTTGAAGAATGAGTCCTGTGTGAATCCTGACTCTTTGCCCAAAGGGAGGATGTGTGGATTTTGTTTTAATAAAGGGACATCCATCTATAATCCCACATACAAAGCAGACATTTGGTAAATCACCAGCAAAAACGAAGAGTTGTTTCAGATGCACTCAGCCAACTCTGGAATGAACACTTTCTTATTCAGTGCCCTAGAAAATGCAGGGAAGGAACCCAGGTAATTACTGTAATGGATAACAATGAGGTTTAGAATGATCCAAGGGAAAATGCTTACCAAGTAACCTTTCCTTTGATGTGATTACAGGTTCACCTTTTCAGGTGCTTCTTTCAGGTCATGTAAGTAGATAGCTCAACAGACAATGTGGTTAGATTGGAGATGCAGCTTGGGGATGTTTATTTGAACCTGCTATTGTATGGGATGTCTTTATCTTTGATGAGGTTTCCAAACGGTCAACTCCAACTTTTCTTATCAGCCGGTACTATCAGAAATGAAAACAAAGCATCGTGTAGCTGCTCTTTCTGTTTCTGAACTGTCAATGTTGAACTGACCTATCTCACTTCCTGACAAGAAGAACGGATTAGCCATCAGGTAGCTCAGCCATGAAGCTTCTCTTTCAGGCCCCTGCGGCATTTCTCTGGGTTCATCATCACTGCCCATCGGGGCACTGATCCTGTCTGAAGCAAATTCACTTAAACTTCTGAAGGCAAAGCCTTTAGTTTTCTATCTGCTGGAATAAAAAGTGTGGGGAACAGGTTCCGCTTACTTCTCAGATTCAAACTAAACACACTACCATGTTCACCCTACTGTTCCTGCCAATGAGGAATGCACATGTCATTTACATGTACATATCAGTGATCCTCCAGGCACAGAAGCAGCTAAGTTCAGTAAGTGGAAAGGACAGCAGTTGGGAAGCTACCTGATTCTGCGGTTAAAGCTTAGAAAACATGGATCCACAAGTTCCCATCTCTCGACAGGCATTCTATATAATTATCTTCCTGGAAAATAACAGTTCCAGCACAAAGGCACTGGATGTTTATAGTTTACGCTTGCGATTTGGAACCTCGCACTCACTGCTATTGGCATCAATTGCCTAACCTCACCAGTCCTGGGGCATTTATTTCCTTGTGGGGAGCATTTAGGTGTGGCCATCTGTGCTAGCGTAATACTAAGGTTCTGTGCTTCAGTCACAACTGACCAAGCAACAATCATACCCCAGTATTAAAGCGATCGTTCAGAGCTGGCAGCTCCATCTCTAGGAGAATGTAGCCCTCAGGGACAATAAAGGAAATCCAGATGCTTTGTTGAGAGCTAAGTAAAAATTAAAGAATTGTAGGTCATCCAAGAGCCAAGCAATGTCACTGTGAAACTGCCAAGAGAAGTTGGGGAATTGAGGACTTGCTTCAGGGTTGTGTCTGGCATAAAGGGGAAAAAAAAAAATCAAATGAAGGAAATTCTCCAATTGGAACATGACCCAGATCTTTCACAAAGTGACTGCTCCATAAAGCTGTTGCCAAATGCTATTTTAATCAAACCCAGCCTTCATGGGCTCTCCATCCCAAGAGCACAGCTAGTTTCACCAAGAGCACTTCAGCAGTGTACCAACCAGAAGCACAGAGTAATGTTGGCACCATCTAACTAGACTGCTATTCATTGATTCCTGCAGACACAGTCAAATAAGCTTCATCTTTGCTGACATGGGACCCACTCTGTGTTTTAAAGGACAGACTGTATCCCAGTGTTGGGCTCTTAGAAACACACTCCTTTCCCAATGAGGTATAAATACATCTCATTCACATCTATGATTTCACAGGCTTCAATTTTTCCATCAAAAAGCTTAGTCATTGTAACCATCAAGAGTGTCTGATCATGTTTGACAGACATCTTAATATGCATATGACAGAGGCAAAGAACGCTAGACAAACCCATTTTTAAGTAGAAAAGTGAACAGGGGAACGAAGAGATTGAACAGAAAGAAAAGGTTTACATAGCATTTTAAACTCATGAGGGGATTTAACACAGCTCTCAACCTCCAGTGCTGAACATATTCTAAAGCTCACTGTTCTGCTCATTTTAATTTCATTACTGGAAAATGGAAAGAGAATACTCACTAAATTGCACATGTACAAAAGAAAACCACACATGGCCAAGGTTCATAGGAGGGTTTCATTCAGTAACAAAGTAACTGCTCGAACCTTAGCTTGATTCGCTTTAAGGAAGGAGCTAGGCTTTGGAACTTCACAAGTACATATGCATCTCCGATGGTTAATTTCATGTATCAACCTGGCCAGGCCATCAGGTACCCAAATATTTGGCCAAACATTAGTCTGTGAGGGTGTTTTCAGATGAGATCAACATTGCAATAGGCAGGCTGAAAAAAAAAACCAAATTGCCCACTGTGTGTGGGCCACATCTAATTATTTGAATGCCTGATCCTTCCCAGGTAAGAGAGACTCCTGCCTGACAGTTTCTGAACTGGGACATTGGTTCTACAGACTCTGGATTTGCCAGCTTCTATAATAATATGAGCCAATTTCTTATAAAGAATACCTTTATATATGTATGTGTATATCCTGTATCTTATATATGTATTCTATTGGTTCTGTTTCTCTGGAGAACCCTGATGAATACAATATCTCAGATTTTAAAACTGGGATCTGGACTGGTCAGTATCCTCTTACTCAACTAACAATATAAGTACAAATAAATGATACTCACATATTTGATAATTTTTTCTCACATTTGGAGCTAACCATTGTGTATCTTCAATCAGTAACTAAATTTCAGTCAATTAAGGTTGAAGCTGGACATTTATAGAATTTTCCCTAAGCTCAAGTCTAACTGGTGGTTGTTAGATGGTGCTAGTGGTAAAGAACCTATCTGCCAATACAGGAGACCTAAGAGACACAGGTTTGATCCCTGGGTTGGGAAGATCCCCTGGAGGGAGGCATGGAACCCTCTCCAGTACTCTTGCCTGGAGAATCCCCTGGACAGGATTCTAGGACAGGAGCCTGGTGGGCTGCAGTCCATGGGATTGCAAAGAGTTGAACACCACTGAAGCAACTGAGAAGGCAGGCAGGGAAGGTTATTACTATGCACTATAATAGACAGCTATTCAAAAGCAGAGACATTACTTTGCAAACAAAGGTCCATCTAGTCAAGGCTATGGTTTTTCCAGTGGTCATGTATGGATGTGAGCGTTGGACTGTGAAGAAAGCTGAGCACCGAAGAATTGATGCTTTTGAACTGTGGTGTTGGAGAAGACTCTTGAGAGTCCCTTGGACAGCAAGGAGATCCAACCAGTCCATTCTAAAGGAGGTCAGTCCTGGGTATTCATTGGAAAGACTAATGCTAAAGCTGAAACTCCAGTACTTTGGCCACCTCATGTGAAGAGTTGACTCATTGGAAAAGACCCTGATGCTGGGAGGGATTGGGGGCAGGAGGAAAAGGGGACAGAGGATGAGATGGCTGGATGGCATCACCAACTTGATGGACGTGAATTTGAGTGAACTCTGGGAGTTGGTGATGGACAGGAGGCCTGGCGTGCTGCGGTTCATGGGGTCGCAAAGAGTCGGACATGACTGAGTGAATGAACTGAACTGATAATAGTACTATAATACTTCAATCAGTATTCTCTTATTTCTATTTTTAATTTCTAATATTTCAAAGTATCTAATGATCATCTAAACTATAACCAGTAGCCACACAGTTATACCGTAAAGGGCTTTTTAGAAGATATATGAGATTATTGTCTTAACTATATTCCTAATCCATGTTAAAAAACATGTCAAGAAATAGTCACAACTTAAAGGTATAGTTCAAATATATCTGGTGCTGGTCAAGGGTAGCCATTTCCTTAAACCTCTTTCTAATGAGTTTGTATTGTTTCCTTATATTTGAAAAGAATGGAATAGACATTTCATCAGCAAACACAGATGAATGACTAAGTAACAAGTGAAAATTTGCTCAATATCATTAGCCATTATGGAAGTGCAAGTTACAATAAAAAAAAAATCTACATACTCGTTAGAATGACTTAATTTAAAATGAACAATAATAAGTGCTGGTAAAGATGTGGAAGAACCAGCAAGTTACATCTTAGTGGTAAAAATTTAAACAATTACAGTTATTTCAGAAAGTTTCTTATACCATTAAATACCTAATTATGATATGGACCACTAATCCCATTTCTAGGTATTTACCCAAAAGAAATGAAAATACACGTCCACACAAGGTCTGTATACAAGGGTTCATGGCAGCTTTGTTCACAGGAGCCCCCAAATGGAAGCAACTCTATGCCTATCACCTGGTGAAAGGATAAAGACATTGTGGTAGATCCATAAAGTGGAACGCTATTTCACAAAACTAAAAAGTTAATTACTGATAGGTGCAGTAGAATGAAGGAATGTCAAATGCGTTATGGTAACTGAAAGAAAGCAGAAAAGTGCTTAGGGGTAGGGGAAAAGAAATGACTGCAAAAGAGTGCAAGCATACTTTGGGGATGAAAGGCAACATTGTCTATCTTGATTGTGATGGTATATTTACAAGAGAGCAAGGCCCTCTCCCTACTGAGACTGGTGGGTGAAAAGTCAAAGTGTTAGTTGCTTAGTTTTCTCTGAATCTTTGCTACCCTATGGACTGCAGCCTGCCAGGCTCCTCTGGCCATGGGATTCTCCAGGCAAGAATACTATAGGGAGTAGTCATTCCCTTCCCCAGGGGATCTTCCCAACCCAGGAACTGAACCCAGGTCTTCTGCATTGTAGGCAGATTCTTTACCATCTGAGCCGCCAGGGAAGCCCAAGATTTGGTTCTCTTTAATTACAGACCTTTGTATTGTATCTGACATATGGAGATTACTCAGTACTTGAACTGAGCAAGTAAAGGAATTATGGGGCTATGAGGTAGTGCTTATTTCCATGTATTGATCATTTTAAACTAATTCATTAACCATTTCGACTTATTTTGAAAATATAACTGTTTGTAGAGGCTTGCTTTCAAGCATAGCTAGTCATATTGACACAGAGAAATAAATACAACTTAGATGCCTCCTTCATACTATAATCTTCCTAAATAAAAAGTGACACATATTCCTGAAAAGATGACAAATTATTGAACTACATTATTTTTTGCTGGATATCATCCTAGAAGGCAAGCTAGTTCTAAAGAATAGGTATGCCTCGAATCTCCTGTTTTTGAAGGATC
Source organism: Neotragus pygmaeus (assembly GCA_006410875.1). Taxonomy (NCBI): domain Eukaryota; kingdom Metazoa; phylum Chordata; class Mammalia; order Artiodactyla; family Bovidae; genus Neotragus; species Neotragus pygmaeus. The sequence goes on from SJYV01029886.1 coordinate 386,743, forward strand.
TAAGAAAAATCAATATACCCTTTAGCACATCTGAATGGGCAAGCGGAGAAGGGATTGCTATTTATCGAGCACCTATTCTGTGCCATGAAATATTTAAAATATACTGTTTTAATACTGGGCCCAATAGATAACCAAAAATAGGCACTTTTTGGGTACTTTTGGTACAATTCATAGAAGTTAAGCAGTTTGGTGACTTCCCTTAGATCACAAAGCTAGTAAGGGACACCACAAAATTAAAACTCACCTCTGTGTGGTTCTATTTGAAGAAGTTATAACATAACCTCAGGAATAACGCAAAGACTTGCAAGTTCTGAAATGGGCATTCTATTTTGGGCCATGCCAGACCAATTTGAGACAAACCCAGCAACCTCCTCAGTGCCTATTTCCCCTATCTGTAAGGTAACAGTCACACTGCATGTCCCGTGGCCTCTGAGGATTACGAAATGCTTTAGAGTCTGGCAAAATTCTTGGAAGAAGTACAAGCCTACGTTGATCCAGATCGGAATTTCACCAAACTTAAAAACACCAGCCCCTTTAAGGAAAGAACTGCTAAGCCCCAAAGCCTAACACATTTGCCTACATCATTTCTCTCCCAACCATATCTAGTTACTTTCGCAGTAAATACACACGTGGGTGGAACTGACAATGGTAACAATGTTCAAAGTGACCTATTTGTCTGCTCTTTGACACTTTCCACCCCTTTTCTTTTTGCTCTGGGGGATTTTGTTTTCTGGGAACTGGTTTCACTGAATCAATGGTCCTGGCATTATCACAGCATCTTTTCCTATGATGGACAGACAAAGAAGATGTGTACTGAAGGTCTTACCTAGGATGCAAAGGCCGTCTGTGCAGTTCTCAGATTCCTGGCTTAGACCTTCGCAGAATTTGCCCCCATTTCTCGGGGCAGGGGCTGTGCATTCTCGGATCCGCAGATGCTCGCACTCAGGGCTGCAGACGGACCACTCACTCCACACTTCCCAGCTCCCGTCCACTTCAAAGGGAAACAGAAGGAGCCATCGTTAGACTGCATCTGACAGCTGTCAGGAGACTCATCCCAAGGCCACTGTGGTTCTTAGAGCTGGATTTTAAAGAAATCACCACCACCACAGAAGGAAAATACTATATCTGTTTATCTCCTCTCCATGGTTTCTTTCCAAAAGAGACAGGCGAACCACAGCAGTGGTCTAATTCTCTTGCTATTGCAGAATGAGACCAATTGCTGAATTTGGGCAAACATGTGAATTACCCGTGCCCTCAGGTTAGCTAATCATGTCATTATCCATTCTTTCTCCATCTTTTATGCCCAAGTACATCTTAGATGGACAGATACACTCCGTGCAAGAACCACTAGTAATCACTACTTCCTTGTGGGTTGATAGTTTAGAATAGAAAGTAGAATAAACGCTCTTTAAGTCCTAAAAGCCCCTCAATAATAAAAAGTTAAACCCATATATATTGATAGTATTAAACTAAAACAGGTCAGCCAAGCCCCAAGATACGAAGACTTACATAAATAGAATTTCTTGGGTCATAGATTGCTGCTGTATGTAGAAATGAACAAACTGAACTTAATTCCACTAAAAAACAACCCTAGAGATTATGGCAGCTGTTGGAAGCAATTGTTTCACTACCTCCTAGGAATAGGCCAACCGTGCTTATGTGGGTTATTGAAGATATTGCCATTTTTAATCTAGAGCAACTAGTCAAGAGCATGTGCATGCTCAGCTGCTCAGCCGTGTCTGACTCTTTGTGACCCCACGGACTGTAGTCCGCCAGGCTCCTCTGTGCATGAGATTTCCCAGGCAAGAATACTGGAGTGGGTTGCCCTTTCCTTTTCCAGGGGATCTTCCTGACCCAGGGATTGAACCTGTGTCTTCTGCATTGGCAGGCAGATTGTTTACCACTGAACCACCTGGGAAGCCCAGTATAGGGTAAAATAAAAATACTAAATTTGAAGCAAAATATCTGAGTCCTTGTCTTGGTTCTGTCAACAGTTTGGCTGAGCCACCCTAACCAAGCACTTAGCCTGACTTTACTATTTCTGTCAACTGGGGAATCATAAAACTCACAACACAAAACTAAAGGACATTGCTTGTGTAAATGTGTCTTGCACAGTACCTGCACATAGTAAGCACTCAATAAATGTGCACTGAATACAAATTCAAAATGAAACTCCAAGCACAGGCAACTGGCAAAAGCCTCACCTTAGCTCTGAGTGGCAGGAGATTTGCAGTTTTAAAGAGACAAGACTCTGGTCCAGTGTCCTTGGACTTAATGTTGGATCATGTGGGTGAGACGCAGGATCCATTTATTTCTCAGTGGGAGGATATGCTTCCCGTTCAGAAAGTCATCTTCTGGCTCATCTATTTCTCATTGTATAAATTGGGTTACAGCCAGTAAGATGAGCAAAAGAACTTATAAAAGCCATATTTGGTAAATGAAGCCTCCATTCAGAAAGGAAGGCAATCATAGCTTAAATGTAAAATAGAAATGGCTATGATGCAATCTCTGCCAATTGCATTGTCTTAAGTGCAGACAGAGGTAAACCTGATGAGGTTAGTTGAATGGTGACTGATGATAAAAGGTCAAATATTTGGTACCCGTTTTGTGCTCAAAGGCAATTCACTACACCCTATTATACAGATGGATGCTACACAATGGGAGAACCCAAGGAGAGAAGGGTATGGCTTAGCCCAATCAAACACTGGTAGTATAAAAATACGTAAAATCATTTGGCTTACTGATGTTGAGTGTCTAGGGTAATCTGAGTATGAAGAGAAAAACTATGTCCCCACACAGAGGTATTTCATCCATGTTTTTGCTATTACAATGAGTTACACATCAGTACTCTGGACAAAGCCTCCGTTCTAAGAACTTGGAAGATGTTGACTTTAGGAAGGTAGGTTCTACTGAACATGTCACACCAGCTCAATCGTGGTGGTGGATGAGAAGGGGAAAGGAAATCTACGCATATCTCACCAGGACAGAGAGCAGTGCAGGTTATTTTCTGCACTGACATTCCCTCACAAAAGGCTCCACCATTGAGAGGAGCTGGGTTGGTGCAGGTCCGGGAACGTTTCTGCCATCCTCTCCCACAGGGAACATTGCAGGCTGACCACTCTGTCCAGGAAGACCAGCCTCCATTCACTGAGAGAGAAAAATGGGGAGGGGAGAAGAAAAAAAAAAAAAAAAAAAGGAAAGAGGTTTTTACTGATTGCCTACTATGTGCAAGCCACTTGCCAGGTGTTGTGAGTTGGGCATCCAGGGACCAAGAGACCAGTGGGACCCTCACCGGGTGCCCCATTGTATTGCAACCGTGGGGCTGATCTAGTCTACACCTCCCAGTCCACTCTTCTGTAGACCATAGGATGGACACAGAAAATTTGCTTTGCAAGGAAATGATGAACCAGAGGAAGAAGTCATCAACATATCTCTCCAGCCCTTGCAATTCCAGAGGAGAAGAAGAAAATACCAGCATCTGAATTTCTATTAACTTTCAGTGCTTCAAACGTCAATCCCAGGGCTCTTCTATTACGGAAGGGAGTGCTTACTTCAATAGCTGGGAATTTCACTTATCCATTAGCTGAGCTATTCACCGAATAGTCATGTTTGTTTCTGGTGGATTTCATATGCCAGAAGAGGAACTGCGAATAGCCAAGTCTGGGGAGGATAGGGTGGATGCTGGGTTTGGGAAGAGTGGGAAGCGGAAGTTGCTCTGATTCTTTTCAAATGTAAACACAATGGAGGCAAAGAAAGGTCTTTTAAAATTCTTTTGAAAAAAGATTGACAATGTCACTCACTGTCCTCTGGAAGTCTAATCTTGGATGAAAGAGCAAATACATTTACGGCTATAGGCGTCACCTACCAATGGGCCGAGGCAGGAGATGGTGCTGTAATGGAAACCCGCCGGAGTCCCTTCAGTGCTAGACACAGAAAGTTCTAAGGAGACGCACCTCCCTCTACCCCTCTGCTTTCTACCCTCTCTATCCACTCCGGGCCTTTGGGCTGGTCTTACCATAAACCACCACTGTGGCCGACAGGCTCCTCCTCTTGGCTACGATGTTGGCCGCCAGGCAGGTGTAATTCCCGGAGTCCGAGAGCCGGGCCTGCCGGATGATGAGGTTGTGGTCCGCCCTGGTGTCGATGTGCTCATCTTGTTCAGAGTCTATGGGCTCCTCATTTTTCAGCCATTCCACCTATCAGAAGTCAGGAATGTTGACAAATCATTAAACACACACACACACACAAACTTTTCTGGAATCGAAAAATGAGTGGTTAGAGCATATGGGAGAGAGATGTACGTAACACACAGCATGGCAACACGAATGCTATCTTTTAAATCTTTATTCCATACACCATGCTTTTCATTCATTTGGTATATTCAGGACATGAATACTCCAGTTAATAAACTGGAGGTGGGAAAAGAATATAAGCATCCTATTGACTTTGACCTATTTTCTAAAAAATGCAATAGAAGAGAGGAAAGACTGTAATTAGGTCATTTCATTATATTTCATCATGTCACAACTCTGATGATGATGATGATACTCCAATAACTGGCCACAAAGAGAGATCAGAAAGAGCAACACAAATCGGGAGAGCTTGGACTCTGTGCAGAGAGGGTATTATGTTGTCAGACAAGGTTTGAAGCTCATATTGTTTGCATTTAAGCAACAACAACATAGATTTGGGTAATCAGAAACACAGAAATGAAACTCAGATCTCAGTGTTCCCTGGTTTCAGGGATATGTTTATTTGGTGATCATTTATGTTACTCCTTTAGTGATTCAACAGATGTTTAGGTCAGATCAGATACCTGGCACATTTAAGCCCCAGCTTCCCTTCCAAAGGACCTCACTTTTCACGTGCTGAGTATAGACTAGTCCCATCTCTGGTTTGTTTCCTCTAGCTTGCTCCTAGCATTTCTATTTCTCTCTTTCCAGTTCCACCTTAAACCTATCCTTGGCAGGAAGTACTCTTTCCCTGGACACCTGAGGAAGCCACAGATGGACCTTCTGCTCCATGGATCTTCATCCTCCCAGAAGCTGAGGCATATCGTTCCTACATCCCCTAATTCATCAAGCAGACCAGGCTTCCCCAATCCAGCTGCCTGCCTTCCCCATGCTGCCTTCTGCTTCTACATCTAAACAACATCTCCATAGTCCTGTGCCATCTTGGTAGCACCATACACAGCTCCTGTTTGACAAGAACCATTTAGCTCTCGTTATCATTATGTGTTATACACAGGAATTTAACAGACACATCAAAACTGTAATTTAACCAAGAAAGCAGGCACGACACCAAAAAGACCTCACACGTAAGTACATGCATCCGGGTTCTCTTCGTGTACCCTGCCCACTGCTAACACAGATAACTGAAAGTTAGCTTTAGAAGATGTCGCATTTCATCTTGAAATGTAAACAATTATTTACCAGAAGAAAACCTAGACTGATACTTTAATATTTATCCCAAGAAACATCCCAAGAATGAGCGTATAGAATACCAAAAGTCATCAGTCAATCCAAAATCAGTCCTAGATGAGGAGTTTTAGAAAAGAAAATGATGCCAAAGTAGCCAAGAGAGATCTGAGAACTGCTTTAAAACATATACAAAAGCTGAAAAAGCAACACGGTGCAGGACCATGAAGTAAGGAGGCAAGCTTACTTCAACCCCAGCAGCTCCTCAAGGCATCACCATGTACCAGCCTTGGGTATAAGAGCTAATGATGTCCAAAAGCACTGCTCTGTTTAATGAAGCAGGGCAGTGGAGCCAATTTTAAAACAATCAGACCACCAGTCCATTACAAAATATCCTCCACTCCTCAGTAACGCTGCATATGTTCCAGCCATTCATTCATTCAAATATAAATATTCCAACATTTACTGAACATCAGAGGTCATCCTCAGAGTTGAATAAAGTGACATAAACAAAACCAGCAGAATCTTTTCTTTCATGGACCTTAACTTTAATGGTTAAGATGGAAACAAGTAAATCTAGGGACTTCCCTGGTGGTCCAGTGGCTAAGACTCTGTGCCTCCAACACAGGGGGCCTGGGTTCAATCCCTGGTCAGGGAAGATCCCACATGATGTGGCTAAAAAGATCCCGCATGCTGCAGCTAAGACCCAGAACATCCAAAGAAATAAATTTATAAGAAAAGAAGTAAATCCACATTGCCACCAGAAAGTAAGAGTTGTCAGCAATATCTGTGATAAAACATTTATTTATGGTAAGCCAACTGAATTGGGTTTTTAAAACCACCATCACTGCTGTGTCATTGGAGAGAACAAATCGGTCAGCTTAAAGTGGGTCTGGGGATCTCTGGTTCCACTCCACTCTCCTCCTGGTCCAGAAATTCTGAGTGCAAACTGTTTAGTTTTCTGATTCCTAATTTCCGACCCTTTCCATTTTTGGCGCCTACAAAGCCATTCCCTCCTGTCTCCACCTTAAGTCATCTTCTTTTTCCATCCTTCCCCCTGCAAACAGCTGGTCAGGAAGTTGGGAAAGTTTGGTCACGGTCCATAAGTAAATCATTTCTAGTGAGGAAATGACCCCAAGGGCAGTGGCCCTCAAAACAGAAACCAAAGTAGGCCCAGCACCTGGAAATCAAAGAAAGCTTTCCAAAGCAAATCTGGGCCCAGAGGAAATTAAAACCACAATCATTACCAGAGGTCTGGTTCCAAATTCAAAACTTATATAAAATACCTCACACACAAAATGAAGTGGTCAACACATAAGGAGAATATTTGTCACAAATTTGATATATAAAATGGTAATAATCTGATGATCTGAGGGTTATGATCTGAATCACTCATGCTCTCGTAACAGTTGATGATAAAATGTCATCCAAAATAAGATGGAAAAAACACACATTAATTAAACAACTCAATAAATATTCTATACCACTAAAAAAAGGTGAACAATGATATAATGACATTGTTCTTACCCAAAGAACGAAGATGAAAATGACACAGATGTACATAGGCACACACACATACAGTATTTTTTTAATTGAACTTACAGAGTACCAGGCATTTCTGCTACTGCTCCTCTGTGATTACCTCCTTTCTGGAAGACACTAATAGCCTCTTAACTATGGTCTGTCTGGTGCTTCCATTCCTGCCTCCATAGTGGATTCTCCACGAAGGGATTAGGTCATATCCTTTTCTGGGTCCAAATCATTCTATAGCTTTGAACTCCACTGAGAACAAAACTGCACATCCTTACTGTGGCTAAGAAAGTCCTTCTTGGTCTGCCCCCTAGTTAATTTCCCACCTTAGATTCCCCAAGTAACCTCTGTGCACTCTACTCCAGCCCTACAGGACTCCTTCCTGTTCTAGAAAGCTCAAAGCAAGTTCCTGCCTCAGGGCCTTAGCACCTGCTGCTTCCTCTGCCCGGAAGCCCTCGCCTGCGAGTGTCCCTAAGGCTCAACCCCACCTTTCATTCAGGTCTCTAATCAAATTCTGCCTCCTTAGAGAGGTCTGGCCTGACAACCCTTCCCTAATATATCAAAGTCCCCTCACTCCCTGAGTCCTGCTTTAATTTTCTTCCTAATATTATCTCCATCTAACAGGCTTAAAGATAGTAAGCCTTTTGTTCTTGTAATTGTGACCTCAAGAATTTGCCAAAGAAAATTATTGGGGCTACAGATAAGGATTTACACACAATCAACTATTTTTAGTTGCAAAAAAGAAAGAAAAAAAAAGTGCGGCAGAGCTCTATTTAAATAAATCATGATTCAATAATTCAATTTAACATTGTATAGCACTAAAGGTTGTGATTTCAACTAGTGAAAATACTGAAAATGCTCATAATGCATGAAAGAGTCAAACTGTGTGTTTAGTGCAATCATAAATTTGCAAAAACAACAAAAAATATCAACATACATATTCTTTAAAAATGATTGGAAGAAAATGCAATATGCTGCAGAGGTTTTGAAAAAAGACCCGGGGCAGCTGTTTTTTTTTTTCCTTCCTAATGGTTAACTGTGGCACATAAAGGAAAAGGTCTTTATTTATCTGAAAAACAACTACATTAGCTTATAAAAGTCTTTTACTTACATAGTACAGTAGTATTCAAATTTATATTTAGCCATAGACTGCTTCCTCAAATTAAAGCTTATCTGATCATATGGTACATGATATGTGATCATATATATATATCTTATGATATCACTTACATGTAGAAATTAAAAAAAAGATACAAATGAACTTTATATACAAAACAGAAATAGACTCACAGACATAGAAAACAAACTTAGGGTTACCAAAGGGGAAAGGGGGGAATGGACAAATTAGGAGTTTGGAAATAACAGATACACACACACACACACTATATATACACACACATACACACACACACACACACACATATATATTCACACACACACACACACACACACACACACATATATATATTTCTATCTATATATAATAAATAGTTCACGGGGGCACAAAAAGTCAAACATGACTGGGGAGTTAAAAAAAACAAACCAGTATACCTCAGGGGCCTATACTCTATATTGTATAATAACCTATGTGGGCAAAGAATCTGAAAAATAATGTGTGTGTGTTTATGCAGAGCCTGCATGCCTAGAGCCTGCGTTCTGCAACAAGAAAAGCCGCCGCAGTGAGTGCAGCCATGTGTGCCCAGCAAGTAAAGAAAAGCCCCTGCCCGCCACAACCAGAGAAAGTCCGCACACAGCAATGAAAATCCCAGCACGGCAAAAAAAAAAAAAAAAAAAATCAGACCGCATGGAGATGTTCAGCACACCTGTACCATAAATTATAAGCTGACCCTTGCCGTACAATCTACCCTCATCCACCCACACGTACTGTGAACACGTACAATGGTCTGCCACTTGGTTTCCCCAGAACACAGCCTGAAAACCAAAAAACACATATAGGACAAATGAGGTACCTTAGGATATATACATTCCGGCATAATTGGTGTTTACAGTGTCATGACTGAGGTCCATCAATCCAATTATGTCTACAAACAATGGGCACGTTACTGCCGCTAACTGCAGGGCTGTTTTTTATTCGTACACTAATCGTTTATCCATTTAACTGATGGCAGGATCTTTATGAGAAAATCAGTCTGGTATTTTCCGGGCTTATAAAAGTGACGAATTGCTCTTGGATTTATGCTTTTGTCACTTAGAGAAATGTTAAAACATTTTTGATGAGCTAAGTGCTCCTAATGCAGAATAGTTTAATAAATAAGATAATAGAAAAAAAAAAAAAAGCACTTCCTACAGCAGCAGTTGCAAACTCGAATGTTCCTGGGGGCCAGGGAAGTAACATAAATTACTGACGAGGCGCTGGGTGCAAGACATTCACGCACGTTGTTTGCATATTAAAGACAAGGGCCTATTCCTCATTCCCTTGAAGAGATGAGCTCACTCTCATTTTTCTTAGAGCATGTTATCATTTTTCTGTCTCCTTTTGTTTTTTCCCACTTTAGATAGAGACATGAGTATTTTTAAACATTAACAATGATAGTGCAATGACAAATGACACAACTCATTTTTGCTTTAAAATCTTTTTTGCTTTCAATGCATCACAGCAATCTTCACATTTATGGAGTACGTAGCTTCAGCGTCAGGATGTATGGGGACCTGGTGCTGCTGGTGACAAAACGCAGATTCCAAGGCTTGTGCGGTTCAGACTACGGTGACCAGTGTAACCAGTTGTTCAGTTGCTAAGCTGTGTCTGACTCTTTGCAACCCCATGGACTAGAGCACGCCAGGCCTCCCTGTCCCTCAGCCATCTCCTGGAGCTCGCCCAAGTTCACGTCCATTGAGTTGGTGACGTCATCCAACCATCTCATCCTCTGTTGCCCTCTTCTCTTGCTTTAAATCTTTCCCGGCATCAGGTCTTTTCCAGTGAGTCGGCTCTTCACATCAGGTGGCCAAAATATTGGAGCTTCAGCATCAGTCCTTCCGACGAGTGTTCAGGGTCAATTTCCTTTAGGATTGACTGGTCTGATCTCCTTGCTATCCAAGTAATCAGATCTTCCATCTTTCTTGAGAAGCCAGGGCTGTGTATTTTAATGGACTATTTCTTAATTCTAACATGATGACTCACACATTACAAAATATATTGTGAGGATCAAACAAAACACATCCATAAACTGCATGGAGATTCCCTGTTCATTCTTTTTCAGATACCATAATATAAGAGCTGTCTGGCCTCTTGGGAGCGCCACCGCAATGAAGACTTCACTGAATTTAATTCCTCTCAGTGAGTCGGCTTCCCCCATCATTCAAGAATGCTCTGGTTCATATGTATCATGGGCCACTGTCAATACTTTTTCATAGAAATGACTGCCAAGCATCTAAGAATTTTTGAACTTAAATATAGTATTCTATAAGTATCATAAGGGCATGAGTATTAAATTCAGAAATTATTTTACAAGCAGTTGCCAACAAAGCCCTAATTAAGCTCTTAACAAAAACAATATACATTTTCAAATTAGCTGTATGGGATCAATACATTGACCACCCTGAGGCTAATGGACATTTTTTTTTTTTTAATCACTGATCCAAATGATCTCATGCTAACAGGTCAGCTCTTTGACAGAAAGACTTAACATTCTGGAAGGTGCAAGGCATTCACATCTTCAGAGAAAAAAAAATTTTTTTTTTCTACTTATTTAGCTTAGATGGATAATCCCAGTGAGGAGTGTGTGTAAAGAAACCAGTTATTTAGAGGTAATGAGCTTATGGATTTGCAGGACACATGAGTTCATTAACATAGTGTTATGTGCAGATGGCCTGCAGTTTGTAAATTTTTCTAGTTTATAAACAAATCTGGATAAACAGACCTTCAAAGACACTTAAGATTTCGTGCTAGACAGCGAGTTCCTGATCCGTCATTCTGGTTAACTGGGGAGAGACGGGATGTAACCGACAACCCTATAAATTTCTGCAACAATAGGCAGCATAGTGTAATTGAATGGGGAGGCTGCCTCCTTTGGAAGAGGGTTGGATCGATGCTTCATGGGTGATCAGCTTATCTGAGAGCTGGGTCACATTTGAAAATGTTTGCATGCATCTTGACATTTCACCTCTTCTGACCTTTTGTCAGACATCCTGTATATCTATACAGATAAACTTTACATCTAAAGGTTTATTTCCATCAGAAAGCATGTCAGATTCTAATGCTCCTATTCTTGTTCTTAATATTCCATAAGAGCAGGAGAAGGTGAGTGCTGTTGTTAATCATCTCAAGTGTAAAAACTAGACTAGAAAGAGAAAGGCACTTTAACAGGCTAGCTCTCTTCCCATGCAGGATCCCAAGCCTGTTGTCCTTTGAATCCAAGATAGTATCAACCTGGAAATCTCTCTTTCTTCACATCCCATAGAAAATGCTAATGAAGGCTATGAGTTGGTATCATCTACTAAGTGTTCTTATCCCCTCAGCTTCCCTGGTGGCTCAGATGGTAAAGAATCCACCTACAATGCAGGAGACCCAGGTTTGATCCCTCGGTTGGGAAGATTTCATGGAGAAGGGAATAGCTTACCCACTCTGGTATTCTTGCTGAGAGAACTCTATGCACAGAGGAGCCTGGTGAGTTACAGTCTATGGGGCTGCAAAGAGTTGGATACAACTGAACGATAAACAGGTTCACTTTTGCCAAGTGTTCGTATCCCCCCAATTCCAGTCCTCTTGAGATGTGCTAGAGGAAATGTAAAACTGAGCTGTTCTTAAAGATGTAATCTCAGATTTCTGATTTTAGAAGCTTCTCAAATCATCTACTCGTTGCCTGGGGGTCATCTTAAGTGGCAAGTTCCTTAAGAACAAAAACAATATTTTAAATCTTCCTATAACTTGCATACAACCTTATTTTGAGGATATTCAATAGCATCTGTTGAATAAAGCTTTTAGTCTGAATTAACATATATGCAAGTTTCTAGAGACTGGTGTGATTATCCATACACACATACAACTTCAAACTGCATTTCAGAGATTGGGCCAAGGAAGGGGATATTATTTTTTACTTTAAATTCCAGAATGGAGTCTAGATATGAAATGGAAGAGACATTTTGAGCGTAGTTGTTCTTAAATATATTCTGGGAACCACTAATATTTCATAATGGCTCCATAGGGTCTCATATTGAATTTCATGTATTTGCTCAAGGTATGAGTTATATAAGAGTAATAAATGGTTTTTCTACCCACTGCAACTAAGGATGGCTTAGGAAGGCAACTTTGTCTGACAGACAGCTCACTAGTGGCTATGAGAGGTCCAGCCAGGGAAACACTGGAAAGTCACGGTCATTCGCAATGTGGGCATTCCCTATATAACCTCCCAAACTTTCTGGTAAGTTGCCATCTTACCAAATAACAAGCATGATTGGATCATGAGAAGGCTGGAGCATGTATTCCAGTTGCAGGTGGGGGTAAACGGGATAGAGCACCCAAGGACACAGGGGTGGAGAGGAGGGGGCCAGGCAGAGGCAAAGAGGGGGTTCCAGAGGACCCTGGGGAGCCCTTGACTTCCACACCTAGCATACTGGTCCAACCACTACATTTCTCATTTAAGTCACATCATGAGTTTTGATCAAATGAATATTTCCCAGCCTAAAACAATGAGACCTAGCACTTCTTGTATATTCTGTGCCAAGTGGACTTCCCAGGTGATGCAAGTGTTAAAGAACCTGCCTGCCAATACAAGAGACATAAACAGATACGGGTTTGATTCCTGGGTTGGGAAGATCCCCTCCAGGAGGGCATGGCAACCCACTCCAGTATTTTTGCCTAGAGAATCCCATAGACAGATAAGCCTGGTGGGGTACAGTCCATGGGGTCACAAAGAGTCAGACACGACTGAAGCAACTTCACACACACACACAAGCCAAGTACTCTTTTAAACCCTGTATGTACGTTCATTAATTTCACTCTTAAAATGCATCTATGAGGTGGACACCATTTTTACCATCTCCATTTTGCAAATAACAAGGATGTTACTTTGCCCAAATATATATACATATATAATTTTTTTTAATGGTAGAACCAGAATTTAAATCTAAGTTTTGACTTCAAATCTTGCTTTTAACCACTGTGTTTAGTTATTCATCTTATTTTCCAGGTTTGGGTGGAATGACCCCATGCTATTTCCAAAATTACATTGAAATACAGTGGATTGACACCACTGAAGATAGTTTGGAAAACATATTTGGGGATTTTATGATTATCCCTAAGGACAGGGGGATGCAAAAAATATCTTGACAAAAGCAACATTGTTGAATACATATATTGTCTCCCAGACGGTTGATTTAAAGGCCAGCTCTTATTTGAATGCACACATTCTGGTTATATTAACATGTCATCATGTTCAGAATGTAGCCAGAACTATTTTAACATATAAAACTTATTCAAACTTAATATTTGTCCCTATATAACTATTCAGAACTTAGGGCAGTCCTCTCCCAGTCATCTGGTTGGTTTTGCTTTGGGCCAATGGGCAGAGATGAATGAAAATAGTCCATGAAATCTTTGTGATAATAGACTGCAGTCTTAAAATACTTCAGAAGGCCAATGTTGGGTGACTTACAGGAAATAAATAATTAGGAAATTAAATTATAATATTTAGCTAATAGCTTTCCTAAGAAAAGGGATAGGTGTTTCAGGTCTTTTATTTGGTTGGGCATGGATGCAATTGTGAAGCTAAGGCAGCCGTCTTGTGACCGTGAAGAGAAGACAAAGGAACTCAGAGAGGTGATGGTCACTGCTTTACACTTGAAAGCAAACACACTGCTATCCAATACTTTATCTCATTTGATCCTCATGACAGTTCCAAGGCAGGCATAAAATATCTTATTCTTCCCATTTTACAGACTATAGGATTCACCTAGAGCAACAAACTTGGAAAATGGTTCAACTAGAAGTTGTAGCTTTCACATCGGCTTCCTGATTTGAAACCATCAGCCATTTTCTTGTCTTGCTGATCACATGAAGGCTGGCTCCTTAACATTTCCCAAGATCCAGCTTGGCATTCTAAAGTAATTCTTAACTGGGACTTAACATTACAATAGGTGACATGCCTCTACTCAGAATGGAGCCAATTACCTTCTCACCTTAGTTTAGGCCATTACTTGTTTTGCTACTTTCAGGTTAGATGTCACCTGTCCTCTCCTCTCTCCTCGAGACTATTTCCTTCAAGTTATTTATAACAGTACTCTCGTGTTTCCCCTTTTTGTCTTCCTTTTCTTTCCAGACTGGATAGATTGACTTTAAAGCCTCCTACTCTGCACTTTCTGCCATTTAGCTCCACTTATCTGATTATGCATCACAAAAGGAAGTAGAAATTCAGCTTAATTGTGAAGTGAGAGAAACCTAATGATCGAAGACAGAATCACCCTCACGGATGCTGAATGAAATGACAGACAAGAGCGCCTCTGTAGAAGCCTGCATTCTGATTAGAGGATGTTACGTTCTGACGCTCTATGTCTCTAGTAAGATCACTGTTGTCCTTTAACTTCCCCGTTTCAGTTATGAAAGTCAAGTGCAGCCTCATGTTATTTTTTTAAAAACTCATTTTGACAGGTAAATGGTCTCTGGGAAAGTAAACACCCTGATCAACTGTTTATTGAAACTGTAACACTGTCATGAGTGAGCAATGAGACATGTTTACATTAATGTAAAGCATTTACAGGAATGATGATCAGAGGGAAAAGACAACACTGAACAGATGAAGCATAAAAATGAGAATGGGAAGAGATTTGCAATCAAAAGATGATTCATAAAGGAGGTGTGTGCTACCATTAGCTTTTCAGCTATGCTCTCCCTCGGGGAATGGATCTTGTTTGTTGCTAATTCTACATTTGCTCTCTCTCACCTGCTAGGGGAAAAGGAATTCTGGTTTTGAACCTTTGATATAGCAATACCTTGGAGATGCTCCCAAAGCTTCTTAAGCTTTGAAAACTGCATTGGCTATCTGAACAAGTGACCTAAAACATAGTGTCATTTGCCTGTTCATTTTAAAGGATTATTTTAAGATGGGAGGAACTCTATAACAAGATTACAAAGAGCTGGCCTTCAGGAACTCTCCTGGTGGTTAGGAATCCGCCTGGCAATGCAGGGGACACAGGTTGGATCCCTGGTCCGGGAAGATCCCACATGTCATGCATGCCACAACTACTGAAAACCTGCTTGCCTACAGCCCATGCTCTGCAACAAGAAAAGCCACCACAATGAGAAGCACGTGTCCCTGAACACACGCAGCAACAAAGACCCAAAATAGCCATAAGAAACCAATTAAAAAAAAAAAAAAAAAAAAAAAGACCAACAAAGAGTTGGCTTTCAGAGAGACTCAAAACAGTCTCTGCATTCACATTTCCTTCCATACCAATTTCTGGGATGTACATCAGGTTTTAAAGTGGTGGTGAGGGGATCTTAATTAACAGTTCCCCTTTTCTGTTCCTTACTACCAGGTACTGTATACTCAAGTGCTGAGAAAATAGCCAACTTAGGATTAAAGCATTAAAGACTCAAAACGTTCACATCATAACTGGTTTTAAAAGCTGGTATCAGAGTTGGATACAGTTTGGAAATGCAAACACAGATCACTGACACATACATAGACACAAACCTCTGGAGAAACCAGATCTGTTCAGAATAAAAATATTTCCATCAGCCACCCTGAAAGGCTAATCATGTAATGATCTACAAAGGAAATGCAGGGACAGATATGGATGAGCTGAGCTTCCATGTATTGGGTGGCTGAGAATGAATTAGCATAATCATAAATTTGTTCCAATTACAGAAGGCAATTATCAGAGCCCAGCTTACAGGATTATCAAAATGAAATCAGCTAAGTGCATCTACCGCCCAGGTAGATGCCACTGAGTTAATGGTGCTTTAAAAAAAAAAAAAAAAGCTCTCTGCTTATTCATCTTTCATCCCTTTGATGACTGTACACTCCATATAAGTCTCCTTTTACCTGACAGACACAAAGCTACCATGAAAGAGGAAAAAATACATGCGGTACCAAGAAAAAGTCATGCTTAGTATAATAACTCAAGTGCAAAATAGCCAAATTCAAACTCTGAAGTCTTGTACGGATAATTTCTCTAGATCAGTGGATCAGACAGTGCTTTCACATTGTAGACAGTGATTAACATCAGCTCTTGTGTTCTCTCCAAAATATTGATTAGGAATAAAACAGTGGGTAAGCCTGTCATTACCTGCTTCAAACAAAAGTTCTTTGTGTCCAAATATAATGCCCTTCTTTGGCAAACGTAACCTTACTGCCATTCCTATTGTTTGCTTTTCTGTTATTAATAGAACCTGCTGCCTGGTTGGAGAAGGCAATGGCACCCTACTCCAGTACTCTTGCCTGGAAAATCCCATGGGCGGGGGAGCCTGGTAGGCTGCAGTCCACGGGGTCGCGAAAAGTTGGACACGACTGACGCGACTTAGCAGCAGCTGCCTAGTTAACTATTGCCAACCTGGAAAGAGGGCAGGAGAGTCAAATATATTTTGTCTAGAAAGCAATGAATTTATTCTCCAAATGTTTGTGCTGAAAAGGCAATTCAACATAATGAGTTAAGATTATACTTGTATACAATACAATGTGCCCAGCAGCTAGGAAAACAGATGTTAAAGAGGAATATTACTCAGCTATAAAAAAGAATGAAATAATGCCATGTGCGGCAACATGAATAGATCTAGAGATTACTATACTAAGTGAAGTCGGTCAGATAAAAACATCATATGGTATCAGTTATTTGCAAAATCTAAAAAAAAAAAGAAAAGAAAAGAAATGAACTATTTGTAAAAGACAATGAACTGTTTGTAGAAGAGAACATAAAAAACAAGCTGTAGTAACCAAAGGTAAAAGGGAGGGCTTGTGGCTGTTTAGTTGCTAAGTCACATCCAACTCTTGTGACCCCATAGACTGCAGCCCAACAGGCTCCTCTGTCTGTGAGATTTCCCAGGCAAAAATACTAGACTGGGTTGCCATTCCCTTCTCCAGGGGATCTTCCTNAAAGGTAAAAGGGAGGGCTTGTGGCTGTTTAGTTGCTAAGTCACATCCAACTCTTGTGACCCCATAGACTGCAGCCCAACAGGCTCCTCTGTCTGTGAGATTTCCCAGGCAAAAATACTAGACTGGGTTGCCATTCCCTTCTCCAGGGGATCTTCCTGACTCAGGGATTGTACTGGGTCTCCTGCATTGCAGGCAGATTCCTTACTATCTGTGTCACTGAGAAAGCCCATGCTAATCCCAAACTCTTAACTTACCCCTTCCTATCCCTGCTTTTGGGTTTCCCTGGTGACTCAGGGCTAAAGAATCTACCTGCCAATACAGGAGACATGGGTTTGAACCTTGGGTTGGGAAGATCGCCTGGAAAAGGGAGGCCACCCACTCCAGTATTCTTGCCTATAGAATTCCATGGACAGAGGAGCCTGGCGGGCTACAGTCCATGGGGTTGCGAAGCATCAGACACGACTAAACAACTAACATTTTCACTTTGGGGGATTAACAGATATGCACTACTATATATAAATTAAACAACAAGGACCAACTCTTTGCAACCCCATGGACTGGAACACACCAGGCTCCTCTGTGCATGGGATTCTCCAGGCAAGAGTACTGTAGTAGGTTTCCATTTCCTTCTCCAGGGGCTCTCCCTGACCCACGGATCGAACCCGGGTCTCCTGCATTGCAGGCAGACACTTTACCATCTGAGCCACCTTCAGTATCTTTCAATAACTGGTAATGGAAAAGAATCTGAAAAGATTATATATGCATAAGTGAATCACTTTCCAGTACACCTGAAACTAATGCAACATTGTCAATCAACTGTACTTTAAAAAAAGAAAAAGAGGTACTCAAGAGATGGCAGCTTAGTAAGAAAGATGAAGGATTTATATTGTTAACTACCTGCTTTGGATTTTACTTTGCACACAACAATAAGGCCCAGTGGAACTGAAACAGAGGAAGAAGAGAAGAGAAGAGAGATTAACATATTTATATTGATGGTCTGCTATGCGTCGGATGCTATTTTAGGTTCTTCCACATCTTAAACCACTTGGTAAAGTGGACATTGTTAACTATGTCTTTACAGTTAAGAAAATACCAGCAGGAAAGAACTGAATGAAATATTTGACCATGCTCAAGATTCTGCCATCTTAAAGAAGCAAACAATATGCTTCCTTTCTTTGCTTCACAGGAATCTCTCTTGAATTTTCTTAGCAATTAGTCATCCATCATCATTACCTTTCAGTCTGACTTCCACCCCATCAACTCATTGAAATGACTCTTGCTGATTTCACTGATGTTCCCCAGATTGCTACATTTAGTGCAAACTGTTTCGTATTCTTCCTTGTCCTTCAGGGGTAGGAGGAGTCATTTTTGGATTGTCTCTTCCATGGGTTCTGATCATGCCACCTCTTCTCTCTTTGCAGCCCTCTGGCCACTCATGCCCTTTTTTTTGTTGGCTTCTTCTCTATCCAAACATGAAGTATATACTTCCTGGGGCCCCAAGAACATTCCCAAATTATATTCAGTTCAGAGACCCGACCTATAGTCTCATACTTAGCCATCTACTTTGCACCTACCTTTGTAAGTTTCATAGGGGCTTTTCAAGCTCAACAGGTGGAATTAGCTTTCGAATTTTTTCATGCAGAAGTTACAGAAGGATAGATTTCCTTACCTGACTGACACTAAAATATCTGAATCTCATCATCTGAAGATAGAGGTTCACGGAAAAAGATTCGATGGCAGGTGACATACTGCTACTGCTGCTAAGTCACGTCAGTTGTGTTCGACTCTGTGTGACCCCATAGACGGCAGCCCACCAGGCTCCAGGCCCTGGGATTCTCCAGGCAAGCACACTGGAGTGGGTTGCCATTTCCTTCTCCAGTGCAGGAAAGTGAAGTTGCTCAGTCGTGTCGACTCTTCGTGACCCCATAGACCTGTAGCCTACCAGGCTCCTACATCCATGGGATTCCCCAGGCAAGAGTACTGGAGTGGGGTGCCACTGCCTTCTCCAGCAGGTGACATAACAGCACCATTAAAATTAAATTTAAAATAAAAAATTAAAATTTAAAAGGAAGACTTGATATGATGTACCAATACTTTGCTCTTCCATGTGAAGAACTGACTCATTGGAAATGACCCTGATGCTGGGAAAGATTGAAGGCAGGAGGAGAAGGGGACGACAGAGGATGAGATGGTTGGATGGCCTCTCCGACTCGATGGACATGAGTTTGAGCAAGCTCTGGGAGATGGTGATGGACAGGGAAACCTGCTGTGCTGTAGTCCATGGGGTCGCAAAGAGTCAGACATGACTTAGTGACTGAACTGAACTGATATGATGTACAGAATATGTGGGATGGGGCGGGAGCCAGGGAAAGCAAGGAGCAGAGACTGGGATGGGATGAACTGGAAAGTTATGAGTATACAAGCATACCTTGGAGATACTGTGGGTTTGGCTGCAGACCACCTCAATAAAGCAAATTTCACAATAAATTTGAGTCACACAATTTTTTTGGTTTCCCAGTGAATCTAAAAGTTAACATTATACTGTGGACTGTTAAGTGCACAACAGCATTATGTCTAAGAAAACAATATACACAACTTAGTTAAAAGATATTTTTTGCTAAAAAATAATAACCATTATATGACCAAACAGGATTGCCACTAACATTCAATTTGCAAAAAAACCCACAACCCATTATCTGCAATTAGGTGAAGCTCAATAAAATGAGGTATGTCTGTACAATAAAGAGTCTTAACAATAAGTTAAATGGTAACATAGAATGAATAGAAATTTGTGGTTGATTTAAGATTTAACCTAGACAGCATATTAAAAAACAGAGACATTACTTTGCCAACAAAGGCCCGTCTAGTCAAAGCTATGGTTTTTTCAGTAGTCATGTATGGATGTGAGAGTTGGACTATAAAGAAAGCTGAATTGAAAAGTCAAAGAGTTGATGCTTTTGAACTGTGGTATTAGAGAAGACTCTTGAAAGTCCCTTG
>SJYV01029886.1:417444-435485 GCA_006410875.1 Neotragus pygmaeus
CTCCTTCAGAATGGACTGGTTGGATCTCCTTGCAGTCCAAGGGACTCTCAAGAGCCTTCTCCAAAACCACAGGTTATAGGTACATATAAAGCATTCAGGAAGTAAGATAGGGGATAAAAGAGTTTAAGATAAATGCTGAGGAAAAGTAGCAGGAGAGGAAAAAAGAAGCTGCAGAAACACACTGCTGACGTTGAGGCAGGAGAGAAACCAGTACATGTCATGGAAGTCAAGAAAGAAAAATATGTAAGAACTTAAAAATTACCACTGGAGTAAAAGGCAAGTATAAGTCAAGACCCAGGCTCCATATCAACATGAAGTTCCTTCCAGAGCATGCTAATTAAAGGACTCCACTGTTTGTTATTTTAAATGCAAATAATAATAATAAACCTACAGTGTCCTCCTCTGTTCATTTTCCATGATATTCACTGAGACTTCTCCAAAGTCAGTGGGCCACTTGAAAAATAACGTGGTATCTCTGACTGACTCTTTACAGCAAAACATACTTCAGGCATATAAAATATTAAAAGCACAGTAAGTACAGCCATGGAAATACCATAAGAAAGCATGGGATAATATTTTTGTAATTTTAGAGTGGAGAAGGATTTTTGCATCGTACAAGAGCCGAAACCATAGAGATTGACTACTAAAATGTAAAAGTTCTATATACCAAAAAATGTCATACACAGGATAAATATGAAAAATGTTTGTAACATATGACAAAGTATTATTATCCTAAGATTAACGGAGATACTACATACATTTTGCAACTTTTGTACAGTGTGATGCCAACCCAATAAAAATGCAAGCTGGTTAGTATGTTCCACCAGAATGTAATGAATGAATACCAGTCTGATTTTTAATATACAAAGATCATGCAAAAATCAGTGGGAAACAAGCATTCCAACAGAAAATGAGGTAAGTACTCAAGTAGATTATTTAGAGGAGAAAAATACAAATAGAGGGCTAATATATGAAAAGTTTTTCAACTGTTCTAATAAGGGAGAAATATCAACAACCTCAGATATGCAGATGACAGCACTCTAATGGCAGAAAGTGAAGAGGAAATAAAGAGCCTCTTGATGAGAGTGAAAGAGGAGAGTGAAAAGGCTGGTTTAAAACTCAACATCAAAAACTAAGATCATGGCATCTGGTCCCATTACTTCATTACAAATACAAGAAGGAAAAAGTGGAAACGGTGACTGATTTTATTTTCTTGGGTTATAAAATCACTGTGGATGGTAAATGCAGCCAGTAAATTAAAACATGTTTACCCCTTGGAAGAAAAGCTATGACAAACCTAGGCAATGCATTAAAAAGCAGAGACATCACTTTGCTGACAAAGGTCCAAATAGTCAAAGACATAATGTTTTCCCAGTAGTCATGTACCGATGTGAGAACTGGATCTTAAAGAAGGCTGAGTGCCAAAGAATTGGTGCTTTCAAACTGTGGTGTTGGAGAAGACTCTTGAGAGTCCCTTGGACAGCAAGAAGATCAAATCCATCAATCCTTAAGTAAATCAACCCTGAATATTCATTGGAAGGACTGATGCTGAAGCTCTAATACTCTGGACAGCTGATGTGAAGAGCTGACTCGTTGGAAAAGACCCTGATGTTGGGAAGGACTGAGGGCAAGAGGAGAAGGAGCTAACAAAGAATGAGATAGGTGCAGGGCATCTCCAGCCATTGACATGAGTTTGAGCAAACTCTGGGAGTCAGTGAAGGATAGGAAAGCCCAGCATGCTGCAGTTTGTGGGGTTGCAAAGTCAGACGTGACTTAGCGACTGAACAACAACAGATAATAAATATGAAAGTGAGATATTAGCCTATTACCTTGGCAAATACTGAAATTATATATGGTTGGCAAAAGTGTAAAGAAATAGATGTTTTCAGTGATTTTAGGTTAGAGAATAAATTAGTACAATTAGTATATCCCTTTTGCAGGATAATGTTGTAATTTTTACCTAACCTGAAAATACTGATATCATCTAAGGTAAATTTCCACTGGTTGCAACTGAAAAGGGTTTCCCGAAAGGCTCAGCAGGTAAAGAATCCGCCTGCAATGCAGAAGACATGGGTTTGACCCCTGGGTCAGGATGATGCCCTGGGGGAGGAAGTGGCAACCTACTCTAGCATTCCTGTCTGAAAATCCCATGGACAGAGGAACCTGGTAGACTACAGTCCAAAGGGTCACAAAGAGTTGGACATGACTGAGTGACTGAGCATGCATGCAATTGAATAATTATCACTAAAAATCCAGAGATAGTGTGCTAAGATGTTAATTTCAGCCTTGTATATAATGAAGAAACTATAAACAACCTAAATTTTCATTAACATCAATAGTGCACATTTACTTGGTGGAATACTATGCAACCATCAAAAAGAATGGTGAATTTATTTCTTAATAAAATGGAAAATATCTCCATGATATATTATTGTTAAAAGTAGATCATAAAACCATATTTGTATTATCTCTATATTCAAAGACACATAACTATCTGGAAGGCAGTTCACCAACTGTTGTTGGGGGTAGTAGAATCTTCAGTGATCAAAGTTTTCTTTAGAGATTCCTAGATTGATTTACTTCACTGTCGCTTTTCACTTTCATGCATTGGAGAGGTAAATGGCAACCCACTCCAGTGTTCTTGCCTGGAGAATCCCAGGGACGGGGGAGCCTGGTGGGCTGCCATCTATGGGGTCGCACAGAGTCAGACAGGACTGGAGCGACTTAGCAGCAGCAGCAGCAGCTTGATTTAATTTTCAGTATGAGCTACTTCCCAAATATATCTGGCCATCTCCTTTAAAAGGACGGCTGTACTTCCTGATTTCTTTTTGGTTTGTTGGGTTAATCTGACTAGTTCTGGCCAATGCATTGTTGGTGGAAGTGACTTCTCGGTTCCAGGCCTAAGTATTTAATTTCCTGCATTAAGACACTCTTGTCTTTTCTCTTCCTACCTCTGCCATAAGAGCTCACAAGTTTTTGGAGAATGGCTATTCCATCAACCTTGGAAATGCAGTAAGAGTGTCCATAAATATATAAATATTAAACACATATTAATTTCTGCCCAGCTGACATGTGATGGACATGTAATATGAGTGATAAACACATCTTTGTTGCTTTAAAGCCACTGAGATTTCCAGGTTGCTTGTTATTTTATCGTAATCTAGTTTACCCTATTTTTACCATCTATATTATGTTTTTAAGCAGGAGAAAAGCTATTTTCATTGAACAAACAAATATATGTTCCCAAAAGGTTTCCAATACTCTTAGTCTCTAAGATATGAAACAAATTGTCTTAAATGGCATCTTTCTTTTCCAAAAACAAATACATTAACAAGAAAAACAATCTGTTTCTAGATGGCTAGAAGACTAAGTGACTGTCCCATGTCATCTTTTATCTTCACAGCTATCCTTACCTAGCTGTTTTAGACAACTTCATGACTTCTGCATAATCTTACACTGTGCAGATCATGGATAATGAGTCACTGTTAAAATCTGAAGCTCTAAATTAATGGAGGGACAGTTAAATGAAATTATATTACTTTCACATGTCATACTTAACTTCAGTTGACTATACAACTTCATTAAAAGAATTGAGTTTTTCATTTGTCTTTATTTTTTAAATAACATAAATACTTTCAGGGATTACAAACATTCTAAGGGGAATCTAAAAAGAAGTGACTTTGTACATCTAACATTTTCTCATTTGGGGAGGGTGTTTATGTTTCTCATTTTAATCAGCCTGGTCAATTAAATTGGACAGTTTCCTATTTGTTTTCTATTTGGTTTTTCCTCCTCGTCTTTGCATTCTGGTTTTATGAACTAGCTCAAAACTGCTGTTTGGTCTTCACAACACTACAGGGAATGTTTAAAAAATAAACTAAATTGCCTCATGACTTTTTTTCAAAATTGCTGAAAATGAGATTTTTCAACAGCTTTTACTCTATAACCTCCTCCTCCCTTTTTAATTTAAATTTTGGTCCTGAAATGAGCTTACAATATTCCATTAATATCACTAGGGGAGACACTTGTTTCCTGCACAATGCAGAGATTAGTCTGCAATTCACTCTGCTTCTATCCTTCATTGTTCTATCACTTTACAATGCCTGTGTATAATATATTTAGCAGTTTACTTGCCTTAAAAAATCCACCTTTCCATACTACTCACTGCTTTGTGGACATATATTTACAAAAAAATTTAAATTACCCTGCAAGCTTTAGTGTACCATAAACTGTTGTTGGGAAAGAGGTGGTGATTTTAGGTTCATCTCAGAACACTTGGAGAGTCAATTATATTAACACAATCAACAAAGGAAAGTCATGATCAAAACTGTCACAAGATAAAAAGTACATCTTCTTGGGAATTAAATATTTGATTATTTACTTTGGAAAAAATAAATGCACATATGTGTATCTTAAATGGGTATATACTCCATTAAAAATAAGCTGTAAATTGGTACAGTCACTATGAAAAACAGTAGGGAGGGTTCTCAAAAAGCTAGATATAGAGTTGCCATATGATACAGCAATCTTACTCCTGAGCATACATCCAGACAACTCTATAATTCAAAAAGATACACACACCTTTATATTCACAACAGCACTGTGTACAATAGCCAAGACATGTAAACAACCAAAATGTCCATCAACAGATAAATGGATTAAAAGGACACATAGTACATGTCTACAATGGAGTCCTGCATGCTAAGTCACTTCAGTTGTGTCCAACTCTTTGCAGTCCTATAGACTGTAGCCTGCCAGGTTCCTCTGTCCATGAGATTCTCCAGGCAACAATACTGGAGTGGGTTGCCATGCTCTCCTCCAGGGGATCTTCCCAACCCAGGGGTTGAACCCTGGTTTCTTTTGTCTCCTGCATTGGCAGATGGGTTCTTTATCACTAGTGCCACCTGGCAAACCCACAATGGAATATTACTGAGCCATAAAAAAGAATAAAATAATGCCTTTTACAATAACATGGATGGACATAGAGATTATCATATTGTAAGTGAAGTCTAACAGAGAAAGACAAATACCATATATCATTTATATGGGGAATCTAAAATATGGCACAAATGAACTTATTTATGAAACAAAAGCAGACTCCTAGACATAGAGTACAGGCTTGCAGTTGTCAAGGGGGAGGAGGGAAGTGGAGGGATGGAGTGGGATTAGCAGATGAAACTATTATACACAGAATGGATAAACCACAAGGTCCTACTGTATAGCACAGGGAATACTGTTCAGTATTCTGTGATAAGCCATAATGGAAAAGAAAATGAAAAAATGTATGTGTATATATATATATATAAAATGTGTGTGTATATATATATATACACACACACACACATAACTGAATCACATTGCTATATAACAGCAATTAACTTGACACTGTAAATCAACTATACTTCAATAAAATAAATTTTTAAAAAATCAGCTGAATGTTAGCTGCAGAAGTCTGCTGGATGGTAAAAGCTTACATTGTACTTTCTCCACCTATAATTCAAAATTCTATAATCTACATAAGAATTTTCAAGAATCACTTCTGCATAGCACTTATTATTATGTCAGCGTAGAGTTAATGCCCTATTCTTCTGTAAAATGAGAAAGAACAGTACCTTCTTTTCTCTACCTCATGGGGATTTGGGGAGGCTTAACATGAATCTGAATGGAAGGATTTTTGTGGAAGAGTAAAGCAATATATTAATGTAATGTGGTAGCAAATCCTGGGGCTTCCCAAGTGGCACTCCTGCCAATGCAGGAGCTGCGGGTTCAATCCCTGGGTTGGGAAGATCCCCTGGAGAAGGAAATGACACCCAACTCCAGTATTCTTGCCTGGAAAATTCCATGGGCAGAGGAGCCTTGCGGACTACATACAGTCCATGGGGTCACAAAGAACTGGACATGACTCAACACTGACAACCCGGACTGGTAGCAGATTCTAGAAACACATCATTTCACGTGGTTTCACTTACAAGGCAGAGTCAACAGTTCAAAAAGATGAGACCAGAACATCGGTAGCTTGCATGTGGGTTCTGCATGCCAGTTTGATCTCAACCCTGAAAGCACTAAGTTGACACTGACAGATGTTTTTTCCCCAATTTTTGCCTTTAATTTTTAATTTTATTGGAATATGGCTGATTTGCAATGCTGCGTTTTCAGGTATGAAGTGATTCAGTTATACACATACATACACTCATTCTTTTTCACATTCTTTTCTCTTATAGGTTATCACAGAATGCTGAGTAGAGTTAGTTCCCAGTGCTATAGGTCCTTGCTGGTTACCTGTCTTGCATATAATAGTGTATATATGATCATCCCAACCCCCTGATTCAACCCTTCCCACTATTGCCATGCTTTCCCTTCGATAACTACAAGGTTTTTTTTTTTGTTTTTTTTTTTTTTAATATCTGTGAGTCTGTTTCTGTTTTGAAATAATTCATTTGTATCCTTTTTTAAAAATCCCATTCCACATATGAGTGATACCATATGATATTTGCCTTTGCTTCCCTTAGTATGATCACCTCTACATCCATCTATATTACCGTGAATGGCATTATTTCCCTCTTTTTTATGGCTGAGTGATGGATTTTAACTAAAGGAATTTTGCTGAAGAAAAATCATTCCTGCATCCACATGGAAGGTGTCTGGTGACACTGGGGATTAGAAAGTCATTGCTCCAGTAAGATAGAAAGATAGAAAGTCATTACTCCACTAAGGGGGGAAATGATGAGAAATGATGAATAAGGCAGTGAAGGAGAGATAGAGAAGACATAAATCAGAATGGATAGAATTGATAAGTAGTAATATTTGAAAAATGAGAGGAAGAACAAATGAAGGAATGGAAGAAACACGCATAACACACAAGTTCCCAGCTTGGGCAACTGGTACCCTTAATTAAGACAAGGGGCCCCATAGTTTCAAATTCAAATACCTGTTTTGTACATGTTATCCGTAAGGTGCTGTGGGATGCTTTCAAGAACTGATCATTGACTTAAGCGACTGGACTCACCCAGTGAAACAGACATCCTCAAAACACGCAACCACTAGTGTCTCTGGTTTGAGGATAGAGTACATTTTTATACTAGGTACTGTAGAGTCCTCATCAATGAAAGTAAGGTTTGTTTGCAGACTTAAGTTTGGTGGTGATCATTTAATAGGTCAGAACTATAAAATACCTACAGTTCTTGAGTGAAGATACACTGCATCCAGAATATCAGCACGCCTGAAGAAAACAATCCATCAATCTCTGAGTGCAAGATAAAACTGGAACCAGCTTAACATAAAAAAAGGTCAGCAGCTGGCTGATAGTCACAGGTCATTTTCTTAGAGCCTGTTCTTTTCCGTTTATAAATCAACATCTTGTTTTAAAAAATACAAATTGGTAGAAGGTTCTTTACCCTTTATTTTTCAACCCTCTACTCACCTGCATTTTCTATCATAAGTAGGACACAGCCGAATAAAACAACAACCTCTTTTACCCATCTTACAAAGCGCATAGTACCTGAGACAGAAATGAGGCTATTCTGTTTGAGAATAATTATCATCAAATTCTGTCCTCCAGTGTGAAAACATCCTCTCTCCCTGTCTCTCCCCAACATCTACAAAAACCGCTCTCATTCCTACACACCACCCTCCTCATCCGAGTGAGGTGACATGCCAGCATCACTAGACAGACTAACAGATGAGATTCCTTAAAGGGCTGCCTCTCTCATTTGCCTGTAGATTTTTAGCTCGTCATGAATACTCATTTTATTGTATCTTTAGGCCAAATGGCCCAAACCATCAAACATGCTATAGCTACCACTGCAATCAATAGTGTCAATCTGTCTAGTGTTTAAGACCAGCAATAATGCAAGCTGACTGGATCTGTCTTTAGACTACAGTGAGTTGGAAAAAGGACAGAATGGTGAGGGTTTGGCCGGGAGGTGCTAAAAAGATCATTTTCTGCTGGGATCTGGGCTGTCTAAAGATGAGGAATGTGTCAGCTGTTTTTCCTGCCCGCCTGAGCTCCGAATTGGCACACATCAAGTAGCTCAAGTCCATTTATTCATTGATGTATCTATACACGCTGGTTGGTCATAAGTAAATCCCCATAATGACGCCCTAAAGGAAATGCATGGTAATAGTCTCTCCTCTTCCAGCAAACCTGTGACTGCAGACTGACCGTTTATGACTTCTTTTCCTTCTCAGAGAGGCTCATTTTTAGCCTGGATTTGCTTGTGTGAAAATGTGAGCAGGGGTGTGACAGATTTACGGAGAGCGGGCTTGGTGTGACCGGGTCTGGGTTCTGCACGCCCGTCCATTCCCACCTCCGGTTCCCGGAGCTATATGACCCTTTCCTTTCCCCTGGAAGTATTTATTTTGCTTTAAAGCAAGACTCCTCTCTTACAAGCTCATATTTCTTACACAAATCACAGGCGGGGTGGAGTTGTTCCCTCTCACATCCTCACATACATCTGCTACCCCCATCGACCTTGCATCCCCATCAACTGCAGCATCACCAGGGGGCATCGTCTGCTCTATCAACTACCACAGCTTCAGTAAAGTGCAGGGCCTGCCTTAACTCCATCTGGCTAGTCTGGAAGTCCAACTAAAGATGGGGCTGCTGGAACACCTCTTATTACAGAGCCAGATTTCACTTAACTCAGTGTAAACTTCAGGGCACAGGTTGTTTTTTTTCCCCCAAGCAAGGGTTTTGTCCCCTTTTGGCTCTGCTAAAACCAACCAATACAAGAAAACACACCTCATAGGCAGTTCATACAGAGACAAAGTGCTGGAATTGATACATGTTTATGAGAATCCTCAGGCCTGGCAGCAGAGAATGCGTTCCGCAGCCCATTGTCCTTTTCCCTAGGAGAAGATAATGCTAGCAGAATTAACACTAGGTCCTCAGCCAAGGAAAATGGTGAAAGCAGAAAGTACCTGGAACTGGAAATGAGTGAACGCCCCTCCCCCTTGGGTAGGACAGCATCAGGTTTCATTGGTGAGGGACACTCAGGCGTCCCAGACCAGAACCTACTAGAACGAGAAAATCATCAACAAAATACAGATATTGCTTTGATCGTTTGCTTATGAAATTATTTGTATGCCACTTGGGAATTATGACGGTGGTCACTGTGGTAAGACAGGAACAGGGAAGTGGAGTTAAGCTCCACTCTGGGCTGATGGGCAGAAACTGCCCTGCGTGTCTCGTGGACTGGCCAGGGCTCCTCAGATTTCCCCAACCGGGCAGAGATCTGCTTCTAATTTTATTTTTTCTTTTCCAGTATGGTTTATCACAGAATATTGAATATAGTTGCCCATGCTCTACAGTGGGGGATCTTGTTGTTTATCCACTCTCTATACAAAAGCTCACATCTGCTAATCCCAACCCGCCCACTCCATCCCTCCCTTACCCCCTAGTCCCCTTGGCAACCACCAGTTTGTTCTGCATGTCCATGATTTTTGTTTCTATTTCACAGATAGGTTCATTTGTGTTATATTTAAATTTTACAAAGAAATGGTATCATATTGCATTTGTTTTTCTCTTTCTGACTTAGTATGATAATCTCTTGGGCCCTCTCGGCAACTACCAGTTGCATCTATGTTGTTGCAAATGGCCTTATTTCATTATTTTTCATGGCTGAGTTATGTTCCATTGTGTATGAGTTCTTTATCCACCACATATTCTTTATCCATTCATCTGTCAACGGACATTAAGGCTGTTTTCTTGTCTTGGCTATAGTGAATAATGCTACTATGAACATAGGGGGCATGTGTCTTTTTGAATTCACATTTTATATATCCCCAGGAGTGGGATTGCTGGGTCCTATGATAGCTCTATTTTTAGATTTCTGCGAAACCTCCATACTGCTCTCCATAGTGAGTATATCAAATCATGGGTCCGCCAACAGGGTAGGAGGGTTCCCTTTCCCTCACCTATCTCCAGCATTTATTATTCTGACTAGTGTGAGCTGGTACTTCATTGTAGTTTTGATTTGCATTTCTCTAATAATTAGTGATGTTGAGTATATGTTCATGTGCCTATTGGCTGTCTGTGAGGATTATTTCTAGAACCTGACACAAAGATCAACCTAGAAGTGGGGGTAAGGGTCCTGAGCATTCAGTCAAAAGCAGTATAAAGGCAGGAAGAAAGGCTAGTCATTGCAGACACAAGTGTCACACAAGGAGATCCTCTCTTTAGATGGCTTCTTTCCTTTATACTTGGCCAATCAGGGCCCACTCCCAAGCCTTTCCTTCCTGGCCACAAATCCTCCTTGGGGATTTTAAACCAGAAACACAGAAATTAAATATTAACCTAGAACAGCAATGTTAGGTATTTGAGATTAACAGATACACACTACTGCATATGAAACAGATAAATAATAATGACCTACTATATAGGACAATGAACTATGCTCAACATTATGTAAGCATCTGTAAGGAAAAAGAATCTGAAAAAATAGATATATATGCAATCCCAAACAAAGGCAATGGCAAAGAATGCTCAAACTACCACACAATTGCACTCATCTCACACGCTAGTAATGCTCAAAATTCTCCAAGCCAGGCTTCAGCAATACGTGAACCGGGAACCTCCTGATGTTCAAGCTGGTTTTCGAAAAGATAGAGGAACCAGAGATCAAATTGCCAACATCTGCTGGATCATGGAAAAAGCAAGAGAGTTCCAGAAAAATATCTATTTCTGCTTTATTGACTATGCCAAAGCCTTTGACTGTGTGGATCACAATAAACTGTGGAAAATTCTGAAAGAGATGGGAATACCAGACCACCTNGCTTCCAGATGGGCTTAGCTCTGAGCAGTACCTTACATGACTTGGTCTGGGTCCCTGCGGGGCCAGACTGCAGAACTCCTCCCTGGCTCTCAGCCCCGCTGGTCCTGATAGATACCCAAGAGCGTACCTTGGTTTGGGTGAGGTGGCCTCAGGAATGTTGGTGCTTAGAGCCTAGTTTCCCCCTCTGAGAAACAGACATTGTCCCGCAATGAGCATTCTGCTTCACTCCAGCCTGGCAGGGCCGTCGTGCACCGGGAAGCTTGAGGAGCAGCATGAGAGTGTTTCCCAAGCGTGGAGGCCTGTGCGCCAAGGGCAGAATCTTCCAGGCCACGTGCCACTGGAAAAGTAGGGACTTTGTGTTTGGCTTTTATTTTCTGAATGTATAATTCATATCCATAGTACAAGATCTTGAAGGTACAAAAAGAAAGGGACATAGTGAAAAGTGAATTTCTTTCCCACCCGGTCCTTCAAACACCCAGACTCTCCTTTCCTGAGGCAACCCTGTCACCAATTTCTTGTGAATCTGCCCAGAGACGCTTTATGCACGTGTAAGGAAATAAACAGGGATTTTTTACCCAGTGACGGCAGACTTCACACACTATTCTGCACCATCCTTTTGTTGTCTAAAACTCCCTTTACACGTCTTTCTATATGTTCCATGAAGAGTATCTCATTCCTTCTGATGCCTGACCAAAGTGACAGTCAAAATATATTGACAAAGTAGAATGGATCCCAACAGTGCACAACCCCTACAACTGTACAGTGCTGGTAGCTGGTGCCAGCTCTGTGTCTGCATGGTTTTGTCACTGCATGGATGTGTCAACATGTACTCAACCAGTCTTCAAGTGATGGGCACTTAAGTTGTTTCCAATATTTTCCATTTCCAATCTAGGTTGCAACTGCATTGAGTATCTAATTTATACATTTGTGGGAAGATATGAGTAGGATATTTTTCTAGAAGTGAAATTGCATTCTTCATCAACATGTAAAATAAAATTATTTTAACCTACAAAGCATAGACAAGAATTAACCTCATACCATATACAAGAATTAACTTGAAATGGGTCATAGATCTAAATGTCAAAGGTAAACCCCGAAAATATCCAGATAAAAAGTAGGAGAAAATCTTTGTCAACTTGGGTTAGACAAACAGTTTTTTCAACAAGACACTAAAAGCATGAGTCAGAAAATAAAAAAAAATATGTTTGACTTAATCTAAATTAGAAACTTCTTTTTTTCTAATGACACTGTTAATAAAGTAAAAATACAATCCACAGATTGGGAGAAAATATTTGCAAAAACTATATCTGATTTTAAAAAATTGGTATCTGGAATATATTGGACTGGTCAAAAAGTTTGTTTGGATTTTTCCTCAGCATCATATGGAAAAACCCAAAAGAACTTTTTGGCCAACTCAATAAAAAAAAGAGCTTGCACAATTCAATAATGAGAAAACAAATAATCCAATAAAAATGGGCAAAAGATTTAGAAAGATACTTCACCAAAATATAGATATTGATGGCAAATAAGGACATGAAAAGACACTCAATATTATCAATCATCAGTGAAATGCAAATGAAAGCCACAATGAGATAGTCACTCAATCATGTCTGACACTTTGTGACCCTATGGATGGTAGCCCACCAGGCTCCTCTGTCCATGGGAATTCTACTGGCAAGAATACTGGAGTGGGTAGCCTATCTCTTCCCCAGGGGATCTTCCTGACCCAGGAATTGAACCCAGGTCTCCTGCATTGTAGGTAGATTATTTACCAGCTGAGTTACCAGCTATTCTTAAAGAGATGAGAATAATAGACCACCTGACCTGCCTCATGAGAAATCTATATGCAGGTCAGGAAGCAAGTTAGAACTGGACATGGAACAACAGACTGGTTCCAAATAGGAAAAGAGGTACATCAAGGCTGTATATTGTNCAGCACTGTTTATAATAGCCAGGACATGGAAACAACCTAGATGTCCATCAACAGATGAATGGATAAGCAAGCTGTGGCATATATACACAATGGAGTATTACTCTGCCATTAAAAAGAATAAATTTGAATCAGTTCTAATGAGATGGATGAAACTGGAGCCTATTATACAGAGTGAAGTAAGCCAGAAAGAAAAACACCAATACAGCATACTGACACATATATATGGAATTTAGAATGATAGTAATGACGACCCTGTATGTGAGACAACAAAGGACACAGACATAGAGAATGGACTTTTGGCCTCAGAGGGAGTAGGAGAGGGCGGGATGATCTGGGAGAATGGCATTGAAGCATATATACTATTATATAAGAAACGAATCACCAGTCTATGTTTGATACAGGATGCAGGAGGCTTGGGGCTGATGTACGGGGATGATCCAGAGAGACGTTGTGGGGTGGGAGGTGGGAGGGGGATTCGGGATTGGGAGCTTGTGTACACCTGTGGTGGATCATGTCGATGTATGGCAAACCCAACAGAGTATTGTAAAGTCAAATTTAAAAATAAATTAATTAAAAAAAAAAAAAAGCTCACATCTGCTAACCCCAAGCTCTCACTCCCTCCCTCTGGCCCCCCTCCATGGCAACTACCAGTTTCTTCCTTTCTCTCAGTCTCTTTTCTAGGTCTGTGATTCTGTTTCTGTTTCATAGATGTGTTCATTTGTGTCATATTTTAGATTCCACATACAAGTGATGGGATATGGTATTTGTCTTTCTCTTTTGTTTACTTCACTGAGCATGTTAGGTTCTGGGTACAGAAATTAATAGAACCTTGTAAATCAACTATATTCAATAAAAAATTAAACTAGAATATTAAAAAAAAATTAGAAGTAAAGCAGATGCAAAGAAGATGACATTAGAACTGGTAAGCCTAACCCAAAACTTAGATTCAAGATCCTGAGTTTTCTCTTATCTCATCAAAGAAGGTATCAGTATTTCAACCATTAGAAATGAGCAGCAGGTCCAACATGCCAGGAGCATTCAAACAAGCTCTTCTCTACACCAGTGATTCTCATAAACATTTCTTGTCTCAGGCGACTCTATGCGGAAAACGCCATGCCTTGCTATAGTTAACCAGAGAAGAACGGCAGAGGATTTACAAGCCATCCTTACTTACCAATGGCCCTTCCCAAGTGATCAGAACTCCTAAATACACAGCTTAGGCCTGGACTTGTGTAGGGGAAGGGAATGGTGGCGTGGTCCAAACACAGCTCATAGAATAAGACAAATGAGAACCCGCAGAGTCAGGCAGTAGGCAGCAGAACTTGTTGTTAGCCAGAATTTATGGTAAATAGACAACCCTGGAGAGACAGAATCCATCTATTCCCACTCTCCTCTCGAATCGCCTAATCTCATGGTGTTATTTTATCTCAGTCGATTACTGTATATATGCAACTCTGCTTTCTTCTTGCCCATTTCCCCTGTTTTACAACATAAACCAACTCCCAACAGAAGCAGAGTGATGAAGGGTGTCTTTGGCTCTGCATACATTACAGGGATCAAAGCTAAACGCTGGGTGATAAACACCACCAGAGAGCTCAGAATGCTCCCAGAGAAGCGATCTTTAATGGAGTTGCTCTTAAAAATATCTGCATGTGGCCAGGCAGATACCATGATGTCTCGGTTACAGATCACAGACCTCCAATGCATGAATATTAAAGAAGAAAACTGCAGTGGAGCAACTGAACCTGAGTGGAGGAACTTTCCAAGAGAAAACGACATTCATCAGGCTAACTTTCTTTCACACAGTCGGCTCAAGGCAAAAGTATAATATAGATAAAACCTTTTCTTCTAGATTCTTGTTTCACCCTTTCTCTCTTTTTATGCTCCTCAACTGATCCATTTCTCTCATGTTCTACCCACACTGATAGGCTCTGAAAATAATTATTTTAAAAATTTTATTGAGGTATAGTTGATTTACAGTGTTGGGTTAGCTTCAGGTATACACCCAAGTGACTCAGTTTTAAATATATATAAAATACGTGTGTGTGCGTGCGTGCATTCACACGTGCTCCCTAGGTCTCTTCTGTTGTGTTTAACTCTTTGCAACCCATGGACTGCAGCTCGGCAGGCTCCTCTGTCCATGGGATTCTCCAGGCAAGAATATTGGAGTAGGCTGCCATGTCCTCCTCCAGGGGATTATCCTGCCCCAGGAATCAGACCCACGTCTCTTACGTCTCCTGCATTGGCAGGTGGGTTCTTTACCACTAGCGCCACCTAGGAAGCTGTGTGTGTGTGTGTGTGTGCGTGTGTGTGTGCGCGCGTGCGTGTGTGTGTGTGTACATAATGTATATAGAATTATTTTCCATTATAATTATTATTAATATAAGATATTGAGTACAGTTCCCCATATAGAGTGTATATCTTAATCCCAAATTGAACACTAATTATTTGGAAAGTACATAAATGTCATAGCCTCAGATGTTTGCATTTTAATAAGAACAAAAAGTTTAATCTAAGAAATAACTCTCTAATAGCAAAATTATAGGCAAGAATGAGGAAATGGAGGTAAGCTGAAAATGGATGGACGTTTTGTGAAATGAAATCTTATTTAAATCATTCCACGTAAATGGTTTTCTTCATTCATGAAAGTTACTTTCCACAGGGCTGACTTCTACTCTAACACCATTTATTGCTTTTTTCTTTTTAAGAATAATTTTTTTTTTCTTTTAAGTGGTGGTGGTTGGGTAAATAGAGCTTAGATTTACTAAAGTTTTCAAGTACTGACCCTTTAAAAGTCCACATAGGGGACTTCTCTGGTGGTCCAGTGGTTAAGACTTTGCACTTCCAATGCAGCGGGTATAAGTTCAATCCCCGGTCAAGAAATTAGTAAGATTCCATATGACGCATGGTGTGGCCAAAAAATAAATTAAAAAAAATTAAAATCCAGTTACTACTAAGACCTTTCCCAACCCTCTTCCATCACTCCAGCAACGTGGAGGTACCATGCAGAAGCTATAACTATTCTTGTTGAACTTGTAGTTTCGGTGAAGATAATAGCCCATGTAATTACCATCTCCTTCAAGACACAGCATGAGCTCCAGTTTCTCTGAATGGGTATGTATATGGGTGTGCAAGTACACCCATGTTTACAGAAATGTACCATGAACTCCATGAATTAAAGGTACACGGAGTAAACAGAGGCTCATAACCAAACAACTTTGCGGAAGTCAGCAATCACCATCAAACAGAGGGCAGGTGATTAATCTACCCAAACCTTCCCAATACCCACAACACGTCACTCGGCTTCCTACTTCCGTCTTGTTCATGTTTGCTTCTATGATATTGTCATGTCATCAGAATAATAAAGGACATATATCTTCATTTCACAGCATTGATCACAAACCTAGGAGAAGAGGAGGTCACTTTACCTGCTGTATCGTCTAAACAAATCTACCGTGGGATTGGAGTCGTTTAATCATGGTGTTGTCATTTGGTTTGGGTAAGCATATTTTCCCTTCATTAGATTTAATATATAATCTCATTATAGAAATCTGACACTCGGCACTGACTCTCAACTCATAAATCAGCTTCTACTTCTGCTCCTAAGACCCGAGAAAGAAAAACAGCAACAAAGTGTGATAAAAATGCGCTGCGTAATTTTAGCCATTCAGAGAATGCCCCTTTGCACTCCACTTCTTATTCTATGGTTGATTCAGCCTGGTTCTGCTGTCACATGGGCTACCACACTGACTTCTATTTTTCTGTGCAATCAGACATTTAAAAACTATTTTGCTCATGAATATTTCCAAAAGGTCACTTCCTAATTTTTCCCCCATCTAATCACATCAGATATTCCTTTTTTTATAACATCATGTAACATCTGGGTACTCTCAGGCCATCAACATATCTATTTATAGAGCATCTACTGTGTGTCCGCTACTTGGTCCAGTGTTCAACGGGATGGGAAAGAGTAAAAGATATGTTCCCAAACTTCAAAGATGAGGCAAGATATTTTGGGGGGAAAAAGACCCTAATTTTAATCCCAAATAAACTGAATTTTCTATGGTGACATGCCTATGGTGAACAGACATCACTTATAAAATACCTTTATAAAGATGGATATAATATTTTTCTAATTATCATTTAAAACATTTTAAAAAGTTAAAAAACAATAATTTCCTGGACAGACAATATGAAGTTGTTAATATTTTTAACCCTAAAAAATCCTTAATCTATTACAGCCAGATCATGGTTTAGCTACCAAAAAAAACCAAATCAAGTCAGCTTTAGAAGATGCAAATTATATTAAAGATTGTTATTGTTTAGTTGCTAAAATCATGTCTGACTTTTTGCAACCACATGGACTGTAGCCTGCCAGACTCCTCTGTCCATGGATTTCTTAGGCAAGAATATTGGAGTGGGTTGCCTTTTCTTTCTCCAGGGGATCTTCCTGACCAGGGATCAAAACCATATCTCCTGCATAGGCAAGCAGATTTTTTACCACTTAGCCACCAGAGATTATTAAAGATTAGGAAGATATTGAAAAAAAAAAACCACATTTGCTAACTCACACAGAATGTTGAGATGTCTTCCTATGTCACATGTATGTAGTCATTTATCTTTAAGAGTAACAGATTACAGAGCATTTTATTTCCAGCTTCTCTTGGCTTGATGCCTGGCTTTCCAAGATCATTTAAATTTTCATTTTACTTATGAAGTCATAAAAGACTGCCTAGTTGATTTAATAATTCTTAAAAGATGAAAATTTCCCCCTCTTGATGTCAAATTTATAGAAGTCCTACTAATTTTAAAGTACTGTAAAAAATACTCACAATTACAGGCAAAATTCTAGAAATGTTCAAGAATTACAATGTGTA
The DNA here is from genome assembly GCA_006410875.1 of Neotragus pygmaeus. Lineage (NCBI taxonomy): Eukaryota > Metazoa > Chordata > Mammalia > Artiodactyla > Bovidae > Neotragus > Neotragus pygmaeus. The sequence goes on from SJYV01029886.1 coordinate 435,027, forward strand.
ACTATTACTTAGCCCTTTGGGTTTCTTGGATAAGGAATATAAACCTTTATACTGCTGCTCATTGCATATGGAAATTAGTTTAAGTACCTACTGTACCTGCAAATCTAATCTGACCTAAGGTACACACAATCAACGCAAAATTCCCAGGAATTTCAAACTTTCAGCCAGATCTTTGTGTAGACAGAGAATGGGCATGAAAGAGCAACTGATTCTTTTTTTTTTTTTTTAATATATTATCATCTGTGATATACATACAGTCATGATGGAATAGTACTCAATCATAAAAAAGAATGGAATAATGCTAATTACAACAACATGGACATGGATGGACCTGCTGGTGCTGCTAAGTCGCTTCAGTCGTGTCCGACTCTGTGTGACCCCAGACGGCAGCCCACCAGGCTCCCCTGACCCTGGGGTTCTCCAGGCAAGAACACTGGAGTGGGTTGCCATTTCCTTCTC
>SJYV01029886.1:443385-477075 GCA_006410875.1 Neotragus pygmaeus
TTTTGAACTGTGGTGTTGGAGAAGACTCTTGAGAGTCCCTTGGACTGCAAGGAGATCCAACCAGTCCATTCTGAAGGAGATCAACCCTGGGATTTCTTTGGAAGGAATGATGCCAAAGCTGAGACTCCAGTACTTTGGCCACCTCATGCGAAGAGTTGACTCACTGGAAAAGACTTTGATGCTGGGAGGGATTGGGGGCAGGAGGAGAAGGGGACGACCGAGGATGAGATGGCTGGATGGCATCACGGACTCGATGGACCAAGTCTGAGTGAACTCCAGGAGTTGGTGATGGACAGGGAGGCCTGGCGTGCTGCGATTCATGGGGTCGCAAAGAGTCAGACACGACTGAGCGACTGAACTGAACTGACCTGACCTGACACACAACCTTCCGATTCTGGCCTGGCAACTGGACGTCCTGCCACATATACTGTTTCTATGGAAAATCCTACCTGGATTGGCCCAGCTCATACACAGATACCAGAAACACAAAGACTGTGCATTTCTACCCCCTTCCTAGGGCCACCCTCTAAATGACACTGACTGTGTTGAACAGTACAACAGAGGCTAGACCACAGGAATATCCCACTCTCCCCAAGAGTGAAGCGAGGTTCTATGAGCAGACCTGTCATATGACCACAGAGCCAAAGACCTGACAGGCTGAGCATATAAGACCTGGAAGAAATTTAAAGGAACAGATTTTTTTTTTTTTAATGTATTTTTCTTTTTGGCTGCACTAGGCCTTGGTTGTGGTGTGCAGGCTTCTCTAATTGCCCTGCAGCATGTGGGATCTTAATTCCTCAAGCAGGGAATCAAACCTATGTCTCCTGCATTAGAAGGCAGATTGTTAACCACCAGACCACTGGGAAAGTCCCTTAAAAACTTATATTTTGACAAGGCATTTCATCCTCATTGAAAATGATGATTTGCAAAGATGTTCACGGTGAGTATTAAGCAATGCAAATTCTAGTTTTCTGGCTTCCTTGCTGCAACTGCCAGCCCTCAATACTGCATCAAAACAGAGCCATCTTTTTTCCACAGTATCTTTTCTCTTTGTAATCTAGCACCATGATTATTAATGAAGAATAAAAATACTCCGGCTGTCAATGATCTATCGTATCAGAAACTGCTTCATCAAAGGTACTGGAGGCCTCTGACACCCACTGTAAGTTAACATTCCCTCAGAGAGTAGACAGTCAGAGGGGCTAAGTGACCATGAGGTTGCATCAAATCAGTAACAGAGCAGAAGCCAGAGTCTTCTTTATTTATCAATTTATTTTTAACTGGAGGATAACTACTTATCAATAGTGTGTTGATTTCTGCCATACATCAACAGGAATCAGCCATAGGTATTCATACGTCCCCTCCTTCTTGAAACTCCCTCCCACCTCCCACCCCTTCCCATCCCTCTAGAGGGTCACAGAGCACTGGTTTGAGCTCCCTGAATCACACAGCAAATCCCCACTGGCTATCTGTTTTACAAATGGCAATGTATCTTTCCATATGCCTTCCTCCATTCATAGCCATCCTCTCCTCCCTCACTGTGTCTACAAGTCATTTTCTATGTCTATGTCTCCACTGCTGCGCTGCAAATAAGTTCATCAGGACCATGTTTCTAGACTCCATATATATGTGTTAATATATGATGTTTTTTCTAGAGTAAGTTCAGTCACTCAGTCATGTCTGACTCTTTGCAACTCCATGGACTGCTGCATGCCAGGCCTTCGTGTCCATCACCCTCTCCCAGAGTTTACTCAAACTCATGTCCATTGAGTCGATGATTCTATCCAACCACCTCATCCTCTGTCATCCCCTTCTCCTCAATCTTTCTGCCTTCATTCTTTCCCAGCATCAGGGTCTTTGCCAATGAGTCAGTTCTTCACATCAGGTGGCCAAAGTATTGGAGTTTCAGCTTCAGCATCAGTCCTTCCAATGAATATTCAGGACTGATCTCCTTGCAGTTCAAGGGTCTCTCAAGAGTCTTCTCCAACACCACAGTTCAAAGCATCAATTCTTTGGCGCTCAGCTTTCTTTATGGTCCAACTCTCACATCCATACATGACTACTGGAAAAACCATAGCTTTGACTAGATAGACCTTTGTTGGGAAAGTAATGGCTCTGCTTTTGAACATGCTATCTAGGTTGGTCATAACTTTTCTTCCAAGGAGCAAATGCCTTTTAATTTCATGGCTGCAGTCATCATCTGCAGTGACTTTGGAGCCCCAAAAAATAGAGTCTGCCACTATTTACCCATCTATTTGCCATGAAAGTGATGGGACCAGATGCCATGATCTTAGTTTTCTGAATGTTAAGCTTTAAGCCAACTTTTTCACTCTCTTCTTTCACTTTCATCAAAAGGCTCTTTAATTCTTCTTTGCTTTCTGCCATAAGGGTGATACCATCTGCATATCTGAGGTTATTGATATTTCTCCCAGCAACCTTGAGTCTTAATCATTAACTAGTCTATATCATGATTTCCTGATGCTATGTAATTAATTTTAAGACCTGGGTTCAGTTGTTGCTTTATTTAAACTCAGTCTTCGTGGTCTGAGTTGAAAGTTTGCAACTTCTTTTCCCTGTTGATCACCATAGTTTTATAATGAGAACTTGTTCCCATTCCAGAAATAGTCTCATCCAACAATTCTAAAAATCTGATGTCTAAATGTGATTGTGAACTATGACAAGATCCCTTTCCTTTGTTCTTTCTCAAACAACAGAATCTCAAAGATCAGCTAGAACTTAGTGGGTGACAAGAATGCAAAGTCATCCCTGTCTGATAATTCTTGACATTGTGTTGCCTCACGAAAACCTAACAGAGTCGCTTATACTTTACATGCATGCTGTAAAGTTTAGATTGTAATCTACAGTATTAGCTAGAGAGGCATCATTCACCTTGTTCAGTAGATTTCCTTGGCACAACATCACGCCAAAATATAATGAACTTAATCTGTCAATGACATAATTTTACATTATCAGAGCCTGACTTGAATATTGCCCACAGTTATCTTAATTCTTGCTCTCTGCAACTCCTTTCACTAATGACTTTTTAGAAGGAGCTGAGGATCTTTAATTTCCCTTAAGAATTTAGACCTATAGGGACATTGTGGGAACAGGTACCCATGTCCTACTTGTTAAAGACAGTTAACAATCCTAAAATCAAGTTCTAGATTTAGCCAACATCACTAAAAAATAATTTTGTACTTTAAAGATGAGATCAAATGGCTAACGGAAGATCATAGTCTATAAAGAAGAGCTATTGACTCTTTTTTGTATTAATTGGAATTATTTGGTACTTAAAAAAAAACTGGAATACCTACTCATTCTTTCCTTTCTGGAGATGTGTCTTACATTGTTGGTAGAAGAGACTCCAAATGGTTCAGAAGGTATATGTGATACATTCCAAAGTGATGGAGAACATGTGTATCAGTTGATTTCAATTATTTTCTAGTAAAGAATAAATGACCTGACTAATGCTGAAACTCTGGATCCCTTGACTATAGTTAGTGGGAATAAGAAGAGCAAATTCCCTGAGTTGTGTTTGGGATATTACTTTATCCTGCTAACTTGGGAAGTACAGATGCAGAGAAACATAAAACCTTGCTGTCTACCATGCAGATTTCTTGAATCTAGAGTAAAAGATAGAAAGAAGTCCATACCAATTGTCTATATGTATTTCAACTTGGCCTTAATTTCTATTTAACCAGGAAGTGCCTGCACACTGCCAATAGATAAGCCAGGTCAAAACCGCAGATAAGAATGTGGCGATTCTATTTTATATGTAATCTACAAAGAGGGCACTTGTCTCTACAGCACTCATTTCAAAGATTAGGATCCAGACAATAATCGCGGCAAACAGCAAGCTTCTCCTTGCAGGTCTCCTTCCCCTTACCGGTCTCCTTCCCCTTACCATGAAGATTAAGCACTAAAAACACTGAATAAAATTTAGGACAAAATGAAATACCTGTATAATGTTGGAGGTTCCTAAAGGCACATCATTGAATGTACACAAACACACACACTCTCTCTCACACACACCACAGTAGCTCAAAACCAGGATTTTTAATGATAATGAAGCATCTTGATAAATGTACCATGGTCTCAATAAATAAATTATTTTCCACTGCAGGCCTGTGTGGTTTTATTTTTGATTACCGCAGCAACTTGAATATTTCTGCACAGTGTATAAAAGCAATAGAGTCGACGCGTGATTATGTTCAGAGTTACAGCTAACCAGGAAGGCACAGATAGAGACACTTTCTCTTGATAAACAGTTACTTTCAAAGGGTACCTTTTTTGTTTGTTTATAAGATGCAGGTGAAGTCAGAAAGATAGAAACATCATTAAGATCTGCTAATGAATCATCTTCCTATTTGCACTGGGAATAAGTGTTTGAACTCAACACTACATCTATGTTTGAAGAAATACAATTATTGGTTAACAAATGTGTTACATTTAGATGGCAGGGCTGGATGAATACTAACTAGAAGCAAGCACTGTGTCTGAAATGTTAGAAAAATACAGTACGTCAATGGCAACATTCCATTTTTACCTGAGCAAATACACACTTATATTGTTATGTTAAATATATTTATTAAGTCAGAGTTACTGCTTTAAAATTCACATTACTCTTTCTCACTGGTAACATGTTTCTTATTAAAAATGTAGAAAGTAAAGGATAAATAATCATCATCAATGATCCCATCATCCAATGATAACCACTATTTTAATTTTGGGGTCTATGCTATTTCTTATGACAGATACACAAACTCGTTTATATGTACATATGTACCCATTCTTGCAGCAGCAGATGTATATGTACATTTGGAAGTATTAGTATTTTAAAAATGCCATCATTTAATCCAGCCCTCCACCCAGTACATTACTGACATATATCATTTAAGAAAGAGTGTCCAAAGTTTTACAACCCTGGTTATTTAAATGACTGGGTAGAAGCAGTGTATTAGTAATACTGTCCAAACTAACGAGGACATCAGGAGAAAACAGAGACAATGATGAGCTGATTTTAATTGGCTCCTGGCCACTTTCCAGTGTTCTCTGTGCTTCATTCCAGAGTCTTTCGTGATTCAAACTATTTCTAAACTTCATTTATCCCCTAGTCATCTGAGAATTTAAACTATAGATTTTGTTTCATCTACCTTTTCCAAACCCAGCATGATATCTGACACACAGTAAATGCTCAGAAAGTATTAAGTTTGCTAAATTGTAAGCCAATACCTGCCTTAAATAAAAACTTTACTTAATATTACTGTAATTATTTCTCCCTACCTGTTCTCATGTCATTTACATTACCTGGGTCAACAGTCTCTCCTGAACTCAAGAGAGAAGATACTATTAATTTAATCTGGAAATGCCTGAGTCAAGGAAATACATACACACATACACAGATATTTTTAAAGTAAAACTCTAAAATGTAAAATGCTTTTAAGGAATTCAAGTCCTAGAAGAGCACAGTCCTCACTCTTTATCAAGAACCAGTGGGCTAAAGACAACAGGGAGCTGGGTCTTATCAATATCTCATCTGTCTTGACCTTGACCAGCAAGAGTCTAGGAGGGCAGAAATGAAAATAAAACTTTCAAGAGAATAATACCATTCGTCTGCCTGGTCACTATGGATTTTCTGAAGAACACTCATAGCTACTTGGAGATGTCCTAGTTCAGAGTCTCACTTAATACTCCTGCAAGGAAGTAAGATTCCAGGTTTTTTGTCCAGGAAAAACACTCCCTTTAGATGATATATCCTGAAACAGGAGAAGGAATACTAAAAGCCAATGAAGATTCACCTATGTTTTTGATAGAGAAATATTGCACATGGGTTTCCTGGTTCTGCCTGCATTGCAGGAGACCTGGGTTCAATCCCTGGGTGGGGAAGATCCCCTGGAGAAGGAAATGGCAACCCACTCCAGTATTCTTGCCTGGAGAATTCCATGAACGAGCCTGGTGGGCTTCCAGTCCACAGGATCACAAAGAGTGGTACATGACTAAGTAACTAACTTTCACTTTTCAACAAATCTTATGATTTGCATGTGTTTCTTCCTTCACTTTCTTTCATTGTTGTTAAAGGGTCACCTGGAGGCTAAAACTGCAAACCAGGCAGCATGCATGCATCTTTTTCACAGCACACAAAGCATGCCCAAAGGATTCAATAATTGATTAATCAGGGAGACCAAGCTGCTGCTTCAGCTTCCTCCAAAACAGTAAATTATGCCCAAATCAGGGCTCTGTCTCCCACCCAGAGGAAATTCCTCTCTACAGCTAGCTTAGGGAAGCTTGTTCAAGGGTTCCAAGGTGTCTGGAAGAGATATTTATATTAAGAAAGTAAAATCAGATTTGTATACAAATAAGAGCTGGGGCACACACTATTTTGTATGTGTGTGAGAACTCTCATCATATCATACACGGGAGGCATTAAACACAGTTAGGGGATATTGTAACTACCCTGCCTCAAGGTCATTTTGATTGTCTACTTGGATTATTAAGTTGTTCAAACAGATCCACGGAATGGACCTTTTATGATTATTTATATCAGCTGTTCCAAAAAGTATCAATGTCCAGAATTCCACATGTTACTATTCCAAGTCTCTCTGCTTGATAAGTGTCTATGTCAAGGGAAATGACAGGTGTAGAACATCTGACTCTTGAGTGATTTCACCTCTCTTAGATTATACAGACTCAAAAGAAGAGGGACAGTACTAGAAATGAGTGAAAATTCACTCAAATCTATTTCTTTTGATGGAAAAATGTTGTGAAGTGGGTTCATGGAGTCTTGCGGTTTGCATGTGTTTCTGCTAGCTGGGCACAAATGTAATTAACCACAACCCTTCAACATGATTCAACAAGAACTTTCACAGGAAGTGAGAAAATGCTATACTTTCTTGAACAAGAAGCTTAGGTGGTCTCCATCAGTGAAGGGAAGAAATAGGCTGGTAGCAGCTAGACCAGATGAATGTGGGTTTACAGTATGAGCTCACAGTTTGCTCACTGAGTCATTTTCAGTCTGAGAAATTAGCCCAGAGAGCTTTAAAAATGCTCAAAAGGGATCTAGATTGTGGGCCCAGGAGCTGAGGGTGATGTGATGCTTTCCCTTCTGAAGCCTTTAATCAACTTTAATTCTCAAGGTCTTAAAAATAACTAGGGAGGTGGAGCAAGGGAGAAAGAAGATGTAGAATCAGCATAAATCAATACAGCTAGGTGAAGACAAATTTCTTGGTTTCCTGTGGATGGATGACTGACATCAAAGATGCTGATGAGAAATAGTTTCCTTTCAATGCTCAGAAAATGTCCACAGACGTGTCTACGACAGACCAAACAGAAACCCCCATCGCTCGTTCTCTGTTAACCATTTATATCTCGATCTTTGGTTCCTATTCTTACTAAAAAGCATCAGGAGGTCAAAACCCTTGATGCTATACAAACCTCAGTTTCAGCCTAGCAGAACTTGGATTTGTGATAATTCGTTAGTGATTACAAATGCCCTTGATACAATTTCTGATTTGAAATGTGCATCATGGATCTGTGGGTAGGAGAGAATCTTTCAGTGGCTATGACAAACACAGCAGATGGCCCAACACCTGGGACAGCTTTATCATTCCCCCCGCCCCATGTTTCTGTAGGTATTACAGGGGAAATGATGAAGGACTCAGGATATTATTAGCCTGATAAAGACCAGGGCTTTAGTCCTTATCGTATTTCAATTTTGCTGCTACAGCTAAATTAAAATGAAAAAAACCAGCCTCTCCAGACTTCATTCATATCCTCAGTCTCCTTCCTCGCCCATCAGCATTTCAAAACATTTTTAGACCCATAGGAGTCATTCAGTGACTCTGAAGTCATTTAAGGACCGCTCTGCTTCAAAAGTCTCAACTGCAGGGCTTTTAAAACAGGGATGGGAATTGTGACAAAAAGTCAAGAGAAAAGGATAGAATCAGGACAGTGTTTCTTCAACTGACAATTGTCCCCCACCCTCAGCATGGGACTTGATGTGTGGAGACATTTTTAGTTGTCAGAGCCAAAGGGAAGTATTGGTGCCATCTATTGGACAGAAGCCAGGGATGCCATTAGACATCCTTCTAAGAGTTCCCAGAGAATCATCTGACCCTAAATGTCAACAGTGCTGAACTTGAGAAGCCCTGGATTAGGGAGACTTAAAAGTTCACACTTTTCCATAGACAAGGATTAGCATGATGCCCAGAAGCAAAGCATCTCTTTCATTAAGGATACCTTGCTACTAGCATCTTTCTCAACCAGAGTTACTGAACCTGGGTATTAAACTATGTTGACAAAGGACATATATTTTACCAGATTTGGAATTGGACAGGGCGAAGAGAAAAAAAAAATATTCCTCGTAACTGAAGATAGTAGGGAAAGTCATTTGTAACTATGCAAAGATATATCTTCTGTGAGTTTAGTTTATCATTAAGATGTCTTCTAGGTGCTTATGGCCTCATTAAAAGTAAATCTGTACCTGCCAAAATCCAGTAATTTCTAGTAATCTGTGGAGTACATACTAATTAAATTTAGCAAATGCTTTGAGAGTAGCCAGGAACCCAGCTAGGAAAGCAATCTGTTGATATAACTCGTCTCTTAACAGATTTGATGGGTAGACTGAACTGACTTGGATGAATCCACAGGAACACTATTAAGCCAGGGCGACTTGGTGAAAATACAGGCTCAATGGTTGAAGCCTAAGGGTCAAGCTAGGTGGACAATTACGATTTGCCCATGGAAAGAAGTGGGGTAAGGGAGAGGGGAGAAAGAGTCTCTAAAAATATAGTGTCTTATGTTGTTTCTATTGCTTTTTTATATGAGAACTATGAAAGTGCAAGAATATGATCTATCACTATCAGTAAAATCTGGACAAAAAAGTAAAGACGCAAGAAAATAAAATCTTGATCCCAGGACCAGCATTCTAACATTCCTTTTGGTAACATCCAGGTATGTAAGTAAGTTACGTACTTAATAGTCATGAAATGAGACGAGGCTGCAGCACTCACTCCTGTTAAATCTTGCAATATTACTGGGAGCCTATTATATTAAGTGTCTTTAAATTTTAACTTTAAATTAAAAGACTCCTTCCCCTTGGAAGAAAAGCTATGACAAACCTAGACAACGAATTAAAAAGCAGAGACATCACTTTGCTAAGAAAGCTCTGCAGAGTCAAAGTTATGGTTTTTCCAGTAGTCACGTATGGATAGGAGAGTTGGACCATAAAGAAGGCTGAGTGCTGCAGAATTGATGCTTTTGAACTGTGGTGCTGGAGAAGACTCATGAGAGTCCTTTGGACAGCAAGGAGATCCAACCAGTCCATTCTAAAGGAAATGAACCCCAAATATTCATTGAAAGGACTGATGCTGAAGTTCCAATACTTTAGCCACTTGATGTGAAGAGCCAACTCATTGAAAAAGACCCTGATGCTGGGAAAGATTGAGGGCAGGAAGACAAGCAGGTAACAGAGGATGACATGGTTGGACGGCATCATCAACTCAATGGACATAAATCTGAACAAACTTTAACTTTAGGAGAAACTGAATGACACGGAAGCCTGGCATGCTACAGTTCATGAGGTCACAGAAACTTGGACATGACTGAGCAACTGAACAGCAATCGCATTAAGATCTGCCATTTCTATGGCTCTGCAAGAGGAAAATCAACTCCAGGGGTAATCAGGTGAGTCTCCCCCAGAGAAGTTATTCTATGGCCAGTGAGTCAGGGAAAAGTTAAAAGCCTCAGATATCTATACCATTTTTCTATATTCCACAATATATATATATATTAATATATGATATTTATTTTTTGACTTGTATGACAGACTTTGAGTTTGTCCATGTCTCTACAATTGACCATATTTCCAGGGCAAGAAGAGAGATGCAGACGTAAACATGGACACAGAGAGGGAAGGAGAAGGTGGAACAAATTGAGAGAGTAAGATCGACATATATACACTACCATATACCACCATGCATACAATAGCTAGTGGGGAGTTGCTATATAGCCCAGGGAGCACTAGTTCAGTGCTCTGGGATGACCTGGGGGTGGGGACGATGTGAGGGAGGGAGGTCCAAGAGAGAGGGGATATGTGTATACATAGAATTGATTCACCTCACTGTATAGCAGAAACACAACATTGTAAAGTAATTATATTCCAATAACAAATAAAATGTTTTAAAATGTTAAAAAAAAAATCTCAGGCAGAAAATATAAACTAATGGGATTGGGCTTTACAGAGATGTCCCAGCTCCTTGCTTTGACCATGGGCCTTGCAGGAGTTGAGAGGATTTTCAAGGTATTAAAATGTGAAATGATGCCACCTTATGTACCCAGAAAAGGACCTGGAGAAGTAAGTTCCCGAGGAGATTGTATCTGCACTTTTACATTTACATTATAAAAATCTTAGAAAGCATTTGGAATTGAGATCTGTTAAACTAGAGTTTCAGATGAACAATATTGTTTTCAAGGCCTGTCTCCTTAGAGGTCACTCCAATTTTCACAAGCAACCTTGAAATAGTACTATTTTTACACAGGCTCTGTGAATAAACCCCAAGAATTTGAGCCCTAACTTCTTTCCTTTCTATGAAATAATACGAAAAGTGTTATACTGCCACAAGCCACTGCAAATGATAGTATATGACAATCTGGAAGGAAGGCTAGCATTTCTTTTAAAATGAAGCTTCTGTGTGTTCTCACAAAGGAAGATTATGCCCCTGCAGGCCACTGACTTAAATAGCTGGTGAAGATCGGATTAGGCTTCCCTGGTGGCTCAAATGGTGAAGGATCTGCCTGCAATATGGGAGACCCACATTCAATCCCTGGGTTGGGAAGATCCCCTGGAGAAGGGAATGGCTACCGACTCCAGTATCCTTGCCTGGAGAATTCCATGGACAGAGGAGCCTGGCGGGCTACAGTCCACAGGGTTGCAAAGACTTGGACACGACTGAGCGACAAACACTTTCACTTTTTGCTTTCAGACCACTGACTTGAAACAGCTGGCAAAGATCTGATCAGGCCTCCATTCCAGTGACCTCTGACTTCCTAATGTTATATTCTCTTTCCTTCTCCCCATCTTACCCCACCCCCAGTTATAAAATATGTCATACTGCCACAATCCTATCTAAAACTGAAAAGGAAGAGAATGATCAGAATACTTTAGCAATAAAATATTGCTTAATAGAGTTTGCTTTCATATCAGAGGAAGAGGTGAATATAAAAAATTCTGCTCATTAGTCATACAGATACTGTATGTCATATGGTCATAGTCATATAGATATACTACAGATATATATGTCAATTATATGCATGTATATATATATATTTTTTCCCCCTTTAAGTGTGAGATATTTGTCTCTTTGAGAAACTTTCTAAACCCTAACCTATACTTTGTGAATGTCTATATTAAATAACTTATAGCTCCAGGCTTAGATTGGCCCCAACTCTAATCCATTTTCATATCTCAAAAAGGCCATCTTACACACATAAAAAGAAGCCCAAAGAAAGACAAGATCCAGGGGGTTATTCTGAGAATTATTAGAGAGAGAATGAGCAGAAGGAAGGGGCCATTCAGAGTTAGGTATAAAGGATTAAAGACAACTAACAGGAAAAAACTTTAAAATATCTATAGAAAATATTCCTTTACTCATAAAGAGAGATTTGGACACATTTTCAAATTCGTAATTCTATGAAATAGGAAATGTTCACAGATCATTAAAATAAACACTTAAAAAAAAACACTTCTAATAAAAAGACTTTTACCCTGAAAGGAAAAAAAAAGAAAGAAAGAAAGAAAGAGTGTAAGAGACACGACAGTTAAGAACGAGAAGTGTGAAAACATTTGAACTTCCAGGGATTCTAGATTTTGGAAGATATAATTATTTGGAATGAGCAGTATTTTAGTTTCATCTTTGAGTACTGAATCCTTCTAAGCCATCCTTCTTCACGCGGGTCTGTGATAATCTAAGATGTCTAACATTTTTAAAACCAGGCCTTTTTGTTCATGTAGAGTCACTCATGACAGCTTTACATAATCCTCCCAAGATCAAGGTCCATAATCTGAATTTAAGCTACTCATAGGGCAAAAGTAGTCTGATCACTTGTTAATTTCCAGTTACTTTCTTTTAGGCACATGAATTCTAGAAGGACTATGTGATTTACTCCACAATACTGAGTGCAGAGATAATAATTAGATCAGGATATAAAAATTAAAAGCCAGGGAGTGAATGAATCCTCAGTTTCGTGTAACCAAGGAACTTTGAGAGCTGGAAAATATTTGGCCTAGCTTGTTTAACCTCATTATGTACAAAATAGGAATTACATTGTGAGAACTAGGCTTATATAATTGGTACAGCACTATTTTAAATTTTTAAATTTTTTTGACTTTTATGAACTGTATGCAATATCTTAAATAATTTTCAAAAGAAGAAAATGCACCATACACACAATTTTCAAAGTCAAAAGATTTTATATGACTTAACGAAAAAGGCTGGTTTCCCTCCCCAACTCCTCTCTAAATTTGTGTTTTATTTTCTAGTATTTGTATCACTAGGTAAAAATAGTGTGCTTTTCTGACTACTAATTGGGTTTTTAAACTTTTTATTTTGTATTGGGGTATAGCTAATTAACAACATATGATAGTTTCAGGTGAACAGTGAAGGGACTCAGTCATATAGATATACATGCATCCATTCTCCTCCAAATTCCCCTCCCATCTTCGCTGCCACACAACATTGAGTAGAGTTCCCTGTGCTATACACTAGGCCCTTGTGGCTATCCATCTTAAATAGATTATAGTAATTATTTGTTGCTATTGAGGATGAGGATTTAGTATGATACTATCCCTCAGCAAAACATTTCTCAATCACCAGCTTACCAATATAATAAATATATTACACATTTGATTAAATTAACATTCAAGGTTTACAGTATTGGAAATATTTAGCACTGCTTGCACTTAAGTTACTTAATTTGCTGTGATTACTTTTCTTTCCTGACACTTTTCTCCCCCTGGAGTTAATAATTCCATTAATTTTTGATGCAGGCAATTTTTCTTCCAAATTCAGTTCCCAAAGAACTGTAAACCTTTCAATATGTACAAATGAATTAGGTGATGTAAAGGTTCAGAACAAGCCTCCCCTAAATGTCGTTCTTTTGCATAAGGATTATTTTAAACTAAAGGCAATAGAGACCCTATGGGTTCAAGAGAAATCACCTCCCTGCCTTAACTACCTGGAAGATTTTAAATTGGAGATTTTTCCCAGAGAACAGTTATCAGCAGGGATAGATTTTATCTAAGTGGCTCCATCTCCATGGCAGGGCAAACATCGAATTTTCAAACATCTGTTCTTATTCTCATCCTATGAATGACTCTCCTGTCCTTGGAATCCCCAGGCCTCTAGTCCATTCCTTAGCTCGGGATGGTATACAGACCTCATTTTAGGCTTCTGTCTCTGAACCTCTCATGTATGTGAGGCTTCCAGATTTACACAATGAAATTTGTTTTTTTCCTGTTAATCTGTCTCACATCAATTTAATTCTTCAACCAGCCATAAGAAGCTAGAAGGGTGGAGGGAAATTTTCCTCCTTCCTAACAGTAAGCTACAATTCCATTTTCTTCTCTGAGACCCTCTTTCTGGATCTCCCCACCCCTCAGTGCCAACCAGCGTTACTTGCCTCTGGGCCTGCTGCCCAGACCATTTCCTTAGTGATGGTCCCAGAATTTCATTCACCATCATTCTCTGAGTTCCATTCACCTCTCTCTCTTATGCTGGATCCAACATGTCTTTGCACACTTTTTATTGTCCCGTTACATTTGGAAGTTTGCTTTGGGTATGCAATTCAAAGTGAGAAGGCTGTCTTTATTATGATATTGACAGCATTCTTCCTGAATCTGACCTACAGAGGACTTAACAAATATTAGTAGGAAAAAATGAAATAAACCAAAGTAGGTGTAACCTCAGAGAAGGCAATGGCACCCCACTCCAGTACTCTTGCCCGGAAAATCCCATTGACGGAGGAGCCTGGTAGGCTGCAGTCCCTGGGGTTGCTAAGAGTCAGACACGACTGAAGCGACTTAGCAGCAGCAGCAACAGGTGTAACTTACATACCCTTGAATGCTTTTACTCTTTATTAACTATAATACATTTCCATATTAAGCGTGTTCATTCTACAAACTCATAGACATAAGAGACCAGACTTGTGGTTGCCAAAAGGAGTGCTGTGGGGAAGGGATTGGTTTGGAGTTTGGTATCAGGGCATGCAAACTATTATACATAAGATGGATAAACAGTAAGGTCATAGTATATAGCATAGGGAACTATATTCAATATCTTGGGATAAACCATGATGGAAAATAATATAAAAAGGAATATATATATGTGTGTGTGTATGTGTGTGTATAACTGAATCACTTTGTTGCTGTAGCAGAAATTAATGTATCATTGTAAATAAAGTATATTTCAATAATTTTTTTTTAAAAAAAGGATGTTCATTTCAGTACTCTTTACTTCCTCATGATGCTGTGACTGAGGCTAGTCTCAAGTACATTACATTAAACTTTCATCCTTTCCTTCTTAGAGGACAAACAACAAGCCATAACAAAATCAAGATACAGAGGACACAATCCATCCTTGCAGTTGTCATCCATTTAGTCAAATTAAGTATCTACTACATGCTGGGTACCATTTGCAAGCACTGAATCCTTACTCAGGAATCTTTCTGTACCCAAACTGGCCTTCTCATGCAGACACTGTACCTATTTTAGCTGATTCCCATTAGAATCTTTTCCAAAGCTGAGCACTGATGCTACTCTGCCTTACGGTTTAATTACTACGGAAAAAGTATTTGCTCTCACAACAAAAATATGTGCAGAAATGAGGGTGAAATATCTTCCTTCACTGTTGGGGATTAAAAAGCAAATAATTGTCTTTTTTTTTAACATGAGAGAAGTGTGAAAAACCTCAAATTGGTACACATGTAGTTCTTGGAATAAAAAAATATGAAGAAAACTGCATAAGG
This sequence comes from Neotragus pygmaeus, assembly GCA_006410875.1. Taxonomy (NCBI): domain Eukaryota; kingdom Metazoa; phylum Chordata; class Mammalia; order Artiodactyla; family Bovidae; genus Neotragus; species Neotragus pygmaeus. Next base: position 458,404 of record SJYV01029886.1, read on the forward strand.
ATGTACTACAAGATTTGTCAATTTTTCCTTCCCATCCTTTATAAGACTTGGAGAACACGGTCTCAGAGACACTGTAGAGGGGGAAGGCCACGAATGACAACTGGTCCCAAATCAGAAACATAATGAAGGAACTTGGTCCACCATGTTGTATGTTGGTTATTGTATATTGATTGATTGATGCATGCAGAATAAAGTGCAGGTCAGCAAAACTCAGTTCAAAAAGCAACTCTTAAATAGTATCAAGGGTGAGTGTCTCTCAAAAGCATCCTCATTACCAGGCAAGAGTGAAAAAGCTCTCGCCTGGGAGATGGAGCACATCATTGGCCCCCACTCCTTTAACAAGTGAAAAATTCCAATTAGCTCCAAGAGACACCAATGCCAAAAGAGGAGGCTGAATTCTTCTATTAAGCTATGATCACCATGTTTTTATTTCATTATCAGGGCTCAATGCACAGGTATAGTTCAAACCTGACTCTCCCAAACCAATTAGGACTTTGAAAACGGGAACCCTAATCCCATTGGCCATATCCATCTCTACAATGGGCTCATTATCACTAGCTCCCTCTCAATTTTACAGATTATTATAAAGATAAAAGCACTACTCCACAAATTGCTTTGGGGATTTTAGATGGAAAGTGAGGCAGAACTACATAAAAACTCATTTATTCTATGCACGTGGGAAATTTGACCTCCATATGACATCTAAGTAAGACAGAGTTTGGTGTGACAGTTGAAACTGAGTTGAGCTAGAATACATCTGTGACTCAATCAAGAAGAAAAAGTTTGTTTATAGCAAGTAAGACAAAACAGGTAAACTCTTTCAGAGTACAATGCTGTTTAAGGACTCAATATTAAAACAAAGTATCTGGACTTAGCTGGAGGTCCACTGGTTAAAAATCAGCCTGCCAGTGCAGGGGACAGGAGTTCGATGCCTAGTCTGAAGAGATTCCGTATGACTCGGGGGCAACTAAATCCATTTGCCACAACAGCTGAGCCCACATGTCTAAAGTGTGTGCTTTGCAATAAGCCAAGCCACAACACCACAGCCAATGAGCAGCCCCTACTCACCACAGTTAGAGAAAACCCCCAACGCAATGAAGACCCAGCACAGCCCAAAGGTAACTATTTTAAAAAATACCTTAAAAAGTGTGCTACATATTAGGAACCAGGTTAGGAAACTAGTGATTGGACCTTTCCTTAGAAAACTAAGCAATTCATTTGTGATACACCTGGGCATGATCCTATTAAAAAACAAACTTTCTACGTTTCAAATATTTCTTCCTTATCGGTTGAATGGGAGAGCATTTGCTAGCATTTTCCCCACAGGAAGTCAGAATAAGTGCAGGAACAGACCTCAGGCAGACATGTAGAACTGTTCCCAGTAGGAAACAGAGCCGGTGAAAATGACTTGTGATTTATTGACTGTCAGAGTAAACACACGGGAACATAGCCAGGCTTGTCTGCAATGGTACTGGTGTTACTTGCATCTGCTGAATTAGCAGGCGTGCAGTCAGGGTCTCTAAAATGTTTGGATGGGCAAGATACACAAATACCTCATGAGAACAGGATTAAAGAACATCCTTTTAGGGGCTTGTTGGGAACACCAGGTCCTTGGCTGTGGGATTCCCTCACTGGGAATGAGAGCGCCAAGGAGAGATTCTGCAGTGTTACCTGCTCTATGAGGCAGTCTCTGTACAGGTCTTTACCTAAACCGATGTTCTGGGGGCAATTTTTCCACCAATTAAGGGGAGACATTTGCCAACGTCTGGAGTCATTGCTGATTGGCTTAACTGAGGTGGAAGGACGTTTCTACTGACACTGAGTGGGTGGAGTCCAGGGATGCTACTAAACTTCCTACAATCCCCCCAGGGACAAACATTATGGGGACCCAAATGTCAACAGTGCTGAGGTTCAGGAAACCCAGCCTCAATCAAATGAATGCATCCTTGATAGCAAAGAACTTATTTACAAAACAGAAAGAGACTCACAGACTTAGAGAACAAACTCATGGTTACCGAAGAGAAAAGATGCGTGTGGGAGTTAAATTACGAGTTTGGAATTAACACATACACACTAATAAATATAAAATAAACAAGGACCGAATGTTTAGCACAGGAACTCTACTCAGTATTCTAAAATAACCTAGAAGGGCAATGAATATGAAAAAAATGGATATAAATATAAGTATACCTGAATCATTTTGCTGTAAACCTGAGATTAATGCTGTAACTTAACTATATTTCAAGATAAAATCAAAAATTAAAAAAAGAAATAAAAGGTGACATCAAATGACACACACACAAGAATGTATCATTTACTTGTTTAATTTTAGGTCATCTACCATTTCCTTTGAGACAGATGATTACTTACTAAAAACTATTACCTGAAGATATAAAACCTATTGGGAGACTCTGCTTCCTGTCCCCTACTCCATGAAATCGATCCACACAAATGACTGCAGATCAATAGGTCCTGCATAATCACAGGCAAGTGTAATATAGAATTGGGCAGCAGGTATCAGAACTCTAAGTGATTAGGAAAAATATACTCACTATGTAGGTTTTGCTTATCGAAGATTTCTACTTTCTTTCATAATTTCCTCCGCTATGCCCACCATCATACTTTTACTGGGTTTATTTCTCTGAGCACTGAATTACATGTTTCCTCTTCGGGGCAATTCAGTGAGCTGGAGAGAGGGAAGGCTGAGACCATAATCTCCTTCTATCGCTTGATGAGGAAGAAAACCTGACAGGTGTAACTCTTGTCGTCTCTCCTCTCCATATGATTTTTGCATTTCCCCTTTCTACACACATAACAATCTTATTGTATATGTGTCTTTTACTGTCAGCCAGCTCAAATTCTTTTGTGAAAATCGGCAGGGCATAAATTACAAATAAATAAATGCCACACAGAAGAACCCTTTTCTACATGCATCATGTGCATATAGCAGGCTTCACAGAGCCTTCATCAATGAACTGCCACCAGTCACTGTTGTTAAAATGATTTCTTACAACTGAGGCGCATTATCATGTTTTCCAAGCAGGCAAGGCAGTGACTTATTATAACTTCTGCTTGACTTAATTAAGAGCTGAACCGCCACAGTGCTGGAGGGGGTTTCTGGGTACGGGGATAGACCCTGGATGAATGACAGGTAAACAAAGCCACACACTTCAGTTCAGATGACATGTGCATCCCTTTTAAAGTCATAACATTTTGTTGTGTACGGATGTGGTAGGTGATAGCAGCTCAAGTATCACTCTGTAGCTGCCTCTTGGGAACCCGAAGGACACACCTATGTGTAAATACTAGCAATGTGATGCCCTGGGACTGAGGCAGGGAGGGGAAAGTTTGGAGGACAAAGAGAATGAGGTGGTATACACTCCCCACAATGGGATGTAGATTCTGGTGTCAAAGGATAGCGTTTCAAAAATAAAGCCCTATTGGATGCTTCTAAGAAGCCTGTACGTGTTTTATACAACACTGCAGAAATCTTCCCAGGTGGTTAATAACCTGCTTGCCAATGCAGGAGAGGCAAGTTCAATCCCTGGGTTTGGAGGATCTCTTAGAGAAAGAAATGGCAACCCACTCCAGTATTCCTGCCTGGAAAATTCCATGGACACAGGAGCCTGGTGGGCTACAGTCCTTGGGTTCGCAGAGTCAGACATGACTGAAGAGACTTAGCGTGAAAAACCCATGGTTGGGGGCGGAATATAAGAATTTTCCATTTACTATATAACTGCACAGAAGTCACTTCAAAATCAATGTATGCTATCATATCAACTGTTTTGTTTTGTTTTTTCTCCTGAATCAGTATGTATAACCTTTCAAAATGAAATAACTTGTCTCTATATACCCCGGAGAAGGAAATGGCAACCCACTCCAGTACTCTTGCCTGGAGGAGCTTGGTGGGCTACAGTCCACAGGTTGCAAAGAGTCGGACACGATTGAGCGACTTCACTTTCACTTTCATATACCCTGGAACTCAGTCTTATTCTTCTAATGCTCTTAATTCTCTCAAATAGATCCATTCAGGTCACTCATGGCCTCGGAAATGACTTCACACAGCTCTCCCAGGAGCTCCCTAGCCCACGCCAGAGGACCTGGGGATGGAGGTCTTTCTCACTTCAGCGTCCCCTTCAGTAGGGAGTGTTTTGCAGTGTTGTGCTGTAACCTTTGCTATTTCTGTGTGTATTGCCTTGTTTCGTTTAGAGTTTAACACAGAAGTAAAAATAAGCAAATTTTTCGGTTCTTGGGGAAAATAAACACCATGCTTACAGGCCTTGATTGAACGGAAACTCTCTGTGATTCTGGAAAAATGCTTAAAATCGCAACATAAATAAAATGGCTGATTTGTTTTGTTTTAATCTCATTTATGAGTTTACCGTGGCAAAGAATTTGCCTGTCAATGCAGGAGGCACAGGAGACGCAGGCTTGCTCCCTGAATTGGGAATATCCCCTGCAGAAGGAAATGGCAACCTGCTCCAGTATTCTTGCCTGGAAAATTCCACGGATAGAGGAGGCTGGCAGGATATAGTCGCAAAGAGTTGGACATAACTGAAGCAACTTAGCATGCATGCATGAGTTTATAAACCATTTTCCAAATAATCTTGATTTTAAAATGTTAATAATAACATAGGGAGACTGATATTATCTGGGCTGAGATTCCAGAAACCTTAAGACCACAAAAGTCAATGAATGAGTGGCAGAGTTAAAACAAAATGCTAGTTTTTTGTTTGTTTTTTCATTACCAAACCTGTGTTCTCTGTACATTCCAGTGGATAACTGGTTTGGACCAACCACCAGGCTTTGATCTTGCTTCTTGTTAAGAATCTACCTTCCACCTGACCATTTTTAAGGATTCCCACCCATGGGTAAGTGACCCTGCCTCATGCCAACTCAGCTCTCTGACACACATCACTGCCTGGACTCACTGCTATGGACCTCCACGTGACAAATATGCACTGACCACCAGAAAATGCAGGTCTAGTCCTTTTAGACTAGATATTTTAAAGACTACACCTGGGATCAAAACAGAAAATAATTCTTCATCTCAAGAAACAAAAAGAGGGTAAAATAAATTGCTTGGGATTGGACCAGAAGGTGCATGTTGAATAATGTAGACCCAAAATTACTGACTGTGGTTTAGAAAAAAAAAATTGTAAATCAGAAAATGGTGGGACACAGCGGACCACCAACAAGGAAGGATTTAGATTTTAAAGCTGGCAGCCAGTTAACAAGCATATAAAGCCTGGCATGCTGCAGTTCATGGGGTTGCAAAGAATCGGGCATGACGTAGTGACTGAACAACAAGAAGGCTAGACTACTGATTTACCTAAACACTGGAACTGTGATTCCAACTTTTTGCACACTGAGTCATATCCCCAGGGGAGCAAAGAATGTCACAAATATTGCAGGAAACAGGGCTTCAGGCTCTAGAGTAAATGGCACTGGTGAAGGGAGGTGGAGAGCCCTACAGAGGAGACCTCAGTCACACTGACTTGGTGAAAATTAACTGGGACCCAGGCTATCTGAACTGCAAGTTGGTAGATGAGAGACAACCTCTCTTCTATAAGGAAGGAACCAATTATTAGAGCTAGAGTCCGTTGGTGCAGCCGCTATGGGAAATAGCATGGAGTTTTCCCAAAACACCAAAAATAGTTTCCCACTTGGAAACCACCATACAATCCCACGATTCCACCCTTGAATGTATATATTCTAAAAACCCTAAAGCACTGCTTTGAAATGATACATGCTCCCCTATGTTCACGGCAGCATTATTTGCAATACCAAGATATGGAAGTGACCTAAGTGCCCACCTACAGATGGATAAAGAGGGTGTGATATACACACACACATATACCAAGGAATACTGTTCAGCCATAAAACAGAACTTTGCCATCTGCAGCAACATGAATGGACTTGCAGGGCATGATGCTAAATGAAATTAGAGAGAGACAAATACTGTACAGCATCACTTACATGTGGAATCTAAAATGCACGGCAAGCTAGTGCATACAACAAGCAGAAGCAGACTCACAGATACAGAGAACAAACTAGTCAGGGTGGGGGTGGGGGCAAGGGATGGGGGAGTGGAAGGCCGAACCCACTGGGTGTAAGACAGGCTTAGTGATAAACTGTACAACATGGGGGATCTAGACAATACTATGTCATAGCTACAAATGGAAAGCAACCTTTAAAAATTGTGTATAAAAAAAAAATAAAAGCTAGAGTGCAAACAAAGGGGGTGAGAGTCCATTAACAGGCAGTTTGTAGAGATGTGGGATGTCAACGGCAAGTTTTGGACAGGAAAAGGGGTTCTAAAAGAATCCCAGTCTGTGACTGAGAACTGGGAGGGTTCCTGGAGTAAGTGAGGACCCACATACCCTGGGGGGAGAGGGTGAGTCAGACTACACCTGTGTGAGCCCTTCTGGCCTGAAGGTGGTCACACATGGGAGGGACAGGGCACTCACCATGAATCTGAGGACCCCAGCATAAACTTGAGGTGTGACCTTGGGTTGACCTTGTATGCTGTCCTGCAGTGGACCAGACAGCAAACAGGAGCAAGCCCTGGCTTCAGGGATGTGACCTTCAGAGAAGAATGTCACGTCTCCTCCTATCTCTGAATGTGACAGAGACCACGATGGCCGGCTGCTCCTCTGAACTCCTCAAATAAAGGTCACCTGGACCAGAGGACAACCAGATGGATCTGAAGTCAAACGACACTCAGCCTTCATAACCCCTGAGGTCAGAAGGAAAAGATTTCTACGTCATTCCACAAAGTGGACAAAATGAAATAGCTGGTCTTTTAGCTTCAAGTTATGGAGGGGATCAACACCATGTTAGAAACTTATTTCCCAAAAGATGTAGGCATTCTTTACATCTTAAGAAGAAAGCATTAGTGGAAAAGACACTGAATTTCACTGCAAATAGGGGGAAACAGAAAACTTCTCTGTCCACGGTGAATGCAAATCCAGGGCAGGGTTACAGATTTACTGTTGGTTTCATCTCGGAGTCAGTAGTCTGGTTATAACTAGGTCTTGGTTATAAGTGCAAGGAGATCCTGATTGCTCTGTGGCAATGTAGTCGATTTCTGTGCTTGAGCCTGGGAAGAGTGGCCAGGCTCTATGAGCCTGATGGAAAAGTGCATGCAAAGTCTTCTCAGTCGTGTCCAACTCTTTGTGACCCTCTGGACTGTAACCCGTCAGGCTCCTCTGTTCATGGGATTCTCCAGGCAAGAATACTGGAGTGGGTTGCCATGCCCTCCTCCAGGGTATCTTCTCCACCTAGGGATAAAATCCACATCTCTGTGTCTCCCCCATTGGCAGGCAGGGTCTTTACCACCAGCACCACCTGGGAATAGTGGGTGACGTTAGACGCACGCTGAGTGCAAATGCCTACCTGGACCCGAGTTAGGAACTCCTCTTGTCCTTGGAGAATTGGATAAATAATGCAGAAAAATTCTTTTTCTGGTTAATTTAAAATCATATGAAATAGGAAAAGAAGTTAGTCATGTTAAAACATGCTCAGAAAAAAGCACAAGAATGAGGGCTATAGATCTCAAAACTGTCACAACTATTACCTAATCCCTGTACATCATCTTATAAAGGTCATATGTAAAGGTGATCATTGTCAATATCCTACTATAGGTGAAGATGGGACCAGATGCCATGATCTTAGTTTTCTGAATGTTGAGCTTTATGCTGACTTTTTCACTCTCCTCTTTCACTTTCATCAAGAGGCTTTTAGGTTCTTCTTCACTTTCTGCCATAAGGGTGGTGTCATCTGCATATCTGAGATTATTGATATTTCTCCCAGCAATCTTGATTCCAGCTTGTGCTTCTTCCAGCCCAGCATTTCTCATGATGTACTCTGCATATAAGTAAAATAAGCAGGGTGACAATATACAGCCTTGATGTACTCCTTTTCCTATTTGGAACCAGTCTGTTGTTCCATGTCCAGTTCTAGATGGGGTAACAGTGGAAACAGTGTCAGATTTTGTTTTTTGGGGCTCCAAAATCATTGCAGATGGTGATTGCAGCCATGAAATTAAAAGATGCTTACTCCTTGGAAGAAAAGTTATGACCAACCTAGATAGCATATTCAAAAGCAGAGATATTACTTTGCAAACAAAAGTCCAACTAGTCAAAGCTATGGTNGGAAACAGTGTCAGATTTTGTTTTTTGGGGCTCCAAAATCATTGCAGATGGTGATTGCAGCCATGAAATTAAAAGATGCTTACTCCTTGGAAGAAAAGTTATGACCAACCTAGATAGCATATTCAAAAGCAGAGATATTACTTTGCAAACAAAAGTCCATCTAGTCAAGGTTATGGTTTTTCCAGTGATCATGTAAGAATATGAGAGTTGGACTGTGAAGAAAGCTGAGGGCCGAAGAATTGATACTTTTGTGCTGTGGTGTTGGAGAAGACTCTTGAGAGTCCCTTGGACCTGAAAGGAGATACAATCAGTGCATCCTAAAGGAGACCAGTCCTAGGTGTTCATTGGAAGGAATGATGCTGAAGCTGAAGCTCCAACACTTTGGCCACCTCATGCGAAGAGCTGACTCATTGGAAAAGACCCTGATGATGGGAGGAATTGGGGGCAGGAGGAAAAGGGGATGACAGAGGATGAGATGGCTGGATGGCATCACCGACTCGATGGACATGAGTTTGAGTGAACTCCAGGAGTTGGTGATGGACAGAGAGGCCTGGCGTGCTGCAACTCATGGGGTTGCAAAAGAGTCTGACACAACTGAGTGACTGAACTGAACTGATACGTGAAGAAACTGAGTCTCAGGGAGGTAAAGTATACTGAATAAGAGATCTAAGCAGAATCAGAGTAAGTTCTTCTCCATCTGTCCTGGTCAGACTACTGGCCATAAATGTGAACATTTGGGGCACTTTTCTGCTTCAGGAAACTCGAATTCCCCTAGTCCACACATGTGCTGGGGTGACAAAGATGAATGAGGCTGCACACCTAATGAGCTGCAGGAACAGGGTCAACAACTTTGCAACAGTGGATGGTGCAGCCATCCAGCGGTGTGTGGTGCAAACGAATGAAGACTCGACGGAGTCAGGAGAGCTGTGTGGAGCGGCTGCCATGAAACCAACCAGCTGTGTGACTTTGAGTCAATCACTAGTCCTCTCTGCATGTCTGGATCTCATTTCACCTTCCCTGAGGTGAGGCAGTCAGTCAAACTATTTCCTAGGCTCCATCCTTCCAGCTCAAACAGGCTTCATTTTCACAAAGCAGAGATCAGAAACCCACCATCCAGAGAAACCGCTGTCATTCACAAATGAGGATTGCTGAGCACAGAGATATCCAGGTGCTGTCTTAAATCCTGGAGACCCAAAATGATGCCCTTGGGAGATGCCTGGCTTAAATTAGGGATGAAGTTGGCAGCATCTGGCAGATTTTTTTTTCCCCTTGTAAACTGGCTCTGAATCATATCTTTGGTAGCACTTTAAACCAGTTAACAGAATTAGATGGGTAAGATTGTGAAGATTCAACTAGCCTTTCCCCTCTCCCCCTAAGAATCACTAAATGAAAGAGAAAAACTGGATCAGATGGTACAGTCCTAAAATTCTGAGAAATTCTACAAGAGTTTGCTAGGTGGTCCCTAGAGAGAGCCAGACCATTCTCAATGCACTTAGCTGCCATGATGTTCCTGGCTTGATGACACGGAAACCTGTTGCTTCTTAGGAGTGGATAGAACTTAGCTTTGGGTTTTCCTTTGCTCCTTGCATAACCAGTCTGAGTGACTCAGCTGGTGTCAGAAAAAAAAGTAAACCATCCCTGAGTTAGCCTTATTTTATGAGATAGGGACTGCTCAGATTTAAATGAAGGCCTATTCATCTCTGATCATATACTGATCAAAGTAATTGCAAGCAGGGCAGGGGAGAGTACAGATCAATGAATGCAAGAGTGTCTGTAGATGTTCCAAGTTGCTGAAATTGCTTTACCACTAATGCCAATATCTGAACAACCTTTCCTGTAAGTAAAGTTCAGTATAAAACATCCAGAGTTCATCTGCTGTCATGGAGGCAATACATTACATTTATTTCATTGGATTCATCAAATTCAATCCAGAAAATAAAGGACAAAATTAAAGCCTTTTCCACATGTATCTATTTTTTGTTGTTCAGTTGCTCAGTCGTGTCTGACTCTTTGTGATCCCATGGATGCCAGGGTTCCCGTCCTTCACTATCTTCCTGAGTTTATTTTTTCCAAGGTAAAATTTCAAGAAAGTTGCCAGGTAAGAAAGGATTCAAATAATCCAATAAGAAACGGAAATAAAAATAGCTAGGAAAATAAAAATCTAGTGATGATCCCCAAATTATAAAAGGATCTACATATCATATAGATGACCTCATTTATAATGATCTCAACACTTTCATGACTTTGAAGAAATAATAGTTGTGTGCTAAAAAATCTGTACGTACTTTCGTGAAACTAAGGCTTCCCTGGCGGCTCAGTGGTAAAGAATCTGCCCACAATGTGGGAGACCTGGGTTCAATCCCTGGATCGGGACGATCCCCTGGAGAAGGAAATGACAACCCACTCCAGTATTCTTGCCTGGAAAATCCCATGGACAGAGGAGCCTGACAGGCTACAGAGTCACATATGAATGAGCTACTAATGCTTTCACTGTCTTTTCATGAAACTAAAGCATACCCCTTCCTAATTATGAGATGACAGAGTGATTTAAAAAGTGCCCATATTTAAGCACTTATCCACTCTTTGATTCAAAACAACAGAAAATATGACCACCATTATTTAAGGGAAAAATAGGCTTTTTGCAGAAACAGTACTTGGAGTTTGAAAGAAAAATGGCAAACACAAAAGGCAAATGGATAGAAGCTTTGGATGTCAGCTATACCCTGGATCTTCTGCCCATCTCTGCAGCAAGCAAACCCAGAAGAATATCCACAGAAAGGGGGTGGCCCCAGTCTGGAATCTGCCAGTGTTTGAATTCTGAGGTTGATTTCCTCATCTATATAAACAGGGGTTGGACATGTCTAGATTATCATTGCGATTCTCTCCAGATTTAACAATCGCTAATTCTATGATACTGTATACTGATATTTTCTAGAAGGGGCCACCTGGTGAGAAACCTCTAATTATTAAATCATCAAGAATGAGTCTCATACTGTGATACAGCAGTAAGCCAGCTCCTCATAGCGCTTGTGATACCAAGCTTGTTCTTTTTCCCCTTCATAAACCTCAGTTCTGTGTGAACCCATAAAACCGATCACCCTAGGTTATGTAGGACCTAGTCATTTGATACCTAATCCATTTCTGAAAACATTAAGTTCTGAGTGTTTTTAAAAAAGACAATTGTTTGCTGAGTTGTAAAGTTTCTAAAGTGCAATATTAGGGAAAAGGAAAGAAAGGAAGACAGAAATATTTCTCTGATTCTAAGATAAACATGCGAGTCTTCCCTGGTGGTCCAGTGGTAAAGAATCCACCTGCCAATGCAGGGGGCAAGGATTCTATCCCTGGTCTGGGAAGACTTCACACGCCATGGGACAACTAAGCCACAACTGCCGATTCTGTGCTTTAGAGCCTTCGAGCTGCAACTACTGATCTGTTTACCTAGAGCCTGTCCTCAGCAACAAGAGAAGCCACTGTAATGAAAAGCCTGCACATTCCAACTAGAGAGTAGCCCTCACTCACTGCAACTAGAGGAAGCTTGCATGAAGCAATGAAGACCCAGCACAGCTAAAAACTATATATATGCACACACACACATATATTTATATACATGCACACACACACATATATTTATATACATGCACACTTCGCACACTGACATCTTGGAAATCTGGTTATGTTTATAGATGATACCTTATGATTAAAAAGTGGCCGTTTTTAGTGGCATATAAAGTGATAATTCTGCTTACAATTGATGGTGTCTTAAAGTCTATTAAATGCAGTATTGTCTGTCACCTGGACACCAAACTTACACCTTTCTTCCTACGACAACAACAAAAGACATGTTAAGTACAAAAACAGCGAAAAAAGAACCACCCACTCCCCTTGGTTTTTGAATATAGTATTATCAACTGGAGAATGGCATCTGGAATGTCTTGCCATGATGACTATTTGAAGATCCTGGGTTACTTTCTACAGCAACAGGAGGGCTAGATTTTGCTCAGTAAAGATGGCTGCCTTCTTATACAGAAGACCCACAGACTATAAATTATTCACCAGGGAAAAGACTGTATGCTTTTCTATGAAGGGAATGGTGACCAATTAATCTAATACAGGTGCCCTGAGTGTGCTAAGCATCCTCCCCCACCCAGCTCCTCTGTCATCATAAGATGATGAATCAAACAAATAGGGCAGAAATTACTAGATTAATTAAAGCAGGTCATCATGTCTGAATGTTATTTTTTGGAACTCATTACCTTAAAGGTCATTGGGTTTTACTCTAGAGGGTGTGCATAAAACTGATAAGAAAAACTGGGGAAGAGGTTGATACGATGGACTCTATGATAAACTTTTCTTAAATTTGCTTCTGTTTTACTTTTTTAAATTCCTGGAGATTTCCCTCGCAGACCAGTGGTTAGGATTTTGTACTCTCACTGCCATGGGCACTAAGATCATGGTCAGGGAACTAAGATCCCAAAAGCTGTGCAGCATGGTCAAATGGCAAAAAAAAAAAAAAAAAAAAAAAAAAANAATTCCTGGAGATTTCCCTGGCAGACCAGTGGTTAGGATTTTGTACTCTCACTGCCATGGGCACTAAGATCATGGTCAGGGAACTAAGATCCCAAAAGCTGTGCAGCATGGTCAAATGGCAAAAAAAAAAAAAAAAAGTACTGTACAAGGGGGAGGGGGAGGTTAGAAATTAGGAGCTTGGGATTGACATATACATACTAGTATATATAAAATATCAATAGATCATCAACAAGGACCTTCTGTATAGCACAGGGAACTCTGCTCAATGTCATGCGGTAGGCTGGATGGGAGGGGAGCTTGGGAGGGAACAGACACACACATATGTGTTGCTGAGTCCCTTTGCTGTACACCTGAAACGATCACGTTGTCAATTGATATACTCTAATATAAAAAGAATCTGAAAAAGAATACCTGCATTGTATGCATAACTGAGTCACTCTACTGTACACTTGAAAAGCAATACATCGCAAATCAACTATACTTCAATAAAAAAATAAAGAGAAAAAAATCCCTAAATACACTTTATTTACATCTGTGCTTTATTTAGAAAGGTAAGTGAAGTTGCTGCCTTTTAACCATTTCTTACTATAACATCAGTTGATGGGTGTTGCGGGGTCTGTGGGCATGGGGCTTCGGTTTCTACACACTAGTAGAGCTGACCCACACCTGGTTCTGAGCAATGCTTCCCAGGGTGCTCAGAGCCAGTCTAGAGTTTTACGAAACGAATTAATCTCCAGGACCAACAAATTCGATGTCTGGGAGAAAACACAAGCAATTACAAACCAGCAAGGCAGTTTCATAAATAGATTTGGTCCTTACATGGACACGTAGGTTTGCCTGATCCTGTTATCCAGAGTATGTTTGAACTCATACGGAGAAATAATGAAGCGTCTCCTCTGTGAGGGGCACCGAGAACGCCCGCAAGATACATATTCCCAGCCTGTGCTCCGGGGAGAGTAACACCACACAGCAAGTAGAAACTGTACCGTGCGAGCTCGACTTTAATCATTTTCAAGCACTCATACCTTTCATGCAGCTTTGAATCCAAATGAGCTGAAGGCTACGTGTGCCCTGCTATCAATGCAAGACCGTACAGAATGTAATTAATCTTGTTCATTCATTTCTAGCTTAGGAGCACGGTTTCCATGGTTTACCAAGCACCATAGTCACGTCTATGCATATAGCTCATCAGAGAATTAAATTCTAAGGGGAGGGTATACTTTAATCTTTCAGTTGTAATTACAATCTGAAACGAAGTCCTACACAAAGCACATATGGATCTTTTATGGGCTTCTAATAAATTATGATTATTTTAGCATTTAGAAGATATTCTGAGAGTACCTTGACACTTTCTTGTACATGGAGACTTTTGATTCTTTGTTTACATTTATTTATTTTAACATAAATTTATTTAATTGGAGGCTGATTACTTTACAGTATTGTAGTGGTCTTGCCATACATTGACATGAATCCGCCATGGGTGTGTAGCCCAAGGGAGAAAAATCCATGTGGTATTTGGCAGACACAATGGGACACAGGGTCAGTTCACAGTTCCCATGAGCACTGATGAGAAGACTAGATGTACATCAAAAGGAAAAAGAGACCCCACACATTCCAAACCAAAGCTGAGAAATAGTCCCATTATCTGCCAAGGAGCAATTTAATTAAACTCTTATTTATTGCTACTCACTCCACTTTCACGTGTCTCAGTGAATTGCAGCAACACCCGCGCTTGCTTATTACAAAAACCAGTCCTGCTTACTTTCAACAGAGTTTCTAGATCAATAATCACTGGGACAGAGATTGCACACTCTGCCTTGAGAACTGAAGCCAATATGTCTTCAATGAAAAATGAAACACACTTATTGTACTTGTAACTAATGTTCCCTAAAAGTAAAGCAAATATTGATGTTCCAGGCACACATAAAAAGCAAGATGTACCACTAAGTGTGTAAAATGCACACTGCACCCATTTAATAATCATACTACATTTTCAATAACGGGAGACAAGGTACAGTGATGGCTGTAATTCACCAGCCCTTTTTCTCCTTCCTCGAGCACCATGCTGTTTTATTACAATACAGCAATCCTGCCACGTTACATTTTACAGTATGTGTACAAGAACCATAAATACACCAGCCCATCAACAATAGGCAGCAACGAGTCCCAGCTATGGCAATACGTACAACTTGGAGTTTTATGTGAATTTCATATTTGGTGGATGGGTTTGAAACTCGGTACTGCCCAGAAGAGAAATTATTTTACATTTCTATTAAAAGCTACAGTAGTAAATAAACCACCAGGGTTTATGTAGATATCCATGAGAACATTGAAGGGAACCCATCAAAGTGCCAGACCCTATGTTAAACATTTGATAAAAGAGAACCTGTAAGGCACACTTCTAACATTTTTTTCCCCAAGTGATAGAGTTTTAAAGATGTTTTATAATACTGTACCAACCTCTGCAGAACACTCAAAAATCAAGGGAAGTTTATGCTTCTCAGGAAAGCAGCTGTATAGCCCATCACTGTGGAATGCCCTATCAGGGCTGGAAATGAAACTCTGTTGTTGGAAACAGATAAAAGGCTAGGAGACACTGCTGAAGTTCACAGACTACTGGGTTAAAATATACACACACACTCAAAGTAAGTCTGTAGCAGATTACAATAATTAAGGGTGAAAAATAATAATTAACATCCCTGTAATTGAAAAGAGCCCTATTTTAAAGAATAACAAGGAGGAGTATATAGGCAAATACATATATAGAACATGACTCAAAACAGCTGGCTGGTGGAAGAGAGGGAAGAATCATAGCGATTAGTTAAGAGCGAGAGAATGGTTTTAGTTGCTCAATTGTGTCTAACTCTTTGCAACCCCATGATCGCAGCCTGCCAGGCTCCTCTGTCCATGGAATTCTCTAGGCAAGAATACTAGAGTGGCTGGCCATTTCCTTCTCCAGGGGATCTTCCTGACCCAGGGATTGAACCTGCAGGCTGACTCTATACCATCTGAGCTAGCAGAGAATGGTATTGAAATGCCCTGCTTAGGTATTCCCTTTAAAAGGGAGTTGCAATGAAAAAAGAATATGGAAGTGCCTTTATATCCCCAAAGATTATGTGCCAAGCGGTGTACCTATCATTGTTAACTCCATCCTTTCATTTCTATCACAGGACTCTCCAGAGGTGGGCACTGGCAACACTTGTTTTTATAAGTGAGAAAATGAGTTTAGGAGGAAGAAGTTGTATAAGATCATACAGCCAGTGATTGATAGAAGCAGGGTCTGAACTCCCAGCTGCTGATTCCAGAGCTCTGGCCTTTTGTGCACGAAGGTGCAAATCCAACACAAAACTAAAACCATCATCATGGGTCATGCACATTGTGGAGGATGATATATGACATCAATTTTCAAGGCCCATCACGTTCGTTCATGGAGAACCTGTGCAGAACACGGGGTCTGGCTCTTTCTTCATGTTCTAGTAAATATCTACACAGACTCGGATGCTATGATCACTATTGTATTTTCTAATGGAAATGTAAGCTCATTTCTGTTCCAGGCAGTACTGAATTCATAGCAAAAACACGGACACAATGTGAAGAAAGGCATTCCTGAAAATAAGAATAATGCACAGGAATTGATTAAAGAACTAAGGAGTTTTTAACTGCTCCTTCCATTCTAGCTTAGTCTTGAGCAGTATCCTTAACGCTAATCTACCATTGCTGCCTGCAGGAAGGTTACAGGTGTCATGCACTACTCATTCACAAAATGCAAGGGCTATTTGACTTTTAGTCTTACAGAGGACAAATGAAAACAATAAAATTTGGTTTGTAATGAGGTGGATGAAACTAGAGCCTATTATACAAAGTGAAGTAAGTCAGGAAGAAAAACACCAATACATTATATTAACGCATATATGTGGAATTTAGAAAGATGGTAATGATGAGACAATATGCGAGTCAGCAAGAGAGATGGTAATGATGAGACAATATGTGAGTCAGCAAAAGAGACACAGAGATAAAGAACATACTTTTGGACTCTGTGGGAGAAGGCAAGGGTGGGATGATTTGAGAGAATAGCATTGTAACATGTATATGACCATACGTGAAACAGATCGCCAGTCCAGGTTCAATGCATGAGACAGGGTGCTCGGGGCTGGTGCACTGGGATGACCCTGAAGGATGGGATGAGGAGGGAGGTGGGAGGGAGGTTCAGGATGGGAGACACATGTACACCCATGGCTTACTCATGCCAATGTATGGCGAAAACCACCACAGTATTGTAAAATATTTAGCCTCAGATTAAAATAAATTATTTAATTAAAAAAAAAAAGGCAGAGGAGCCATAGATTTAAATGCACACACCTATTGGATCATCAAAAATGCAAGAGTTCCAGAAAAATATCTACTTCTTTTTTATTAACTACACCAAAGCCTTTGGCTGTGGATCACAACAAACTGTGCAAAATTCTTCAAGAGATAAGAATACCAGATCACCTGACCTGCCTCCTGAGAAATCTGTATGCAGGTCAAGGAGCAACAGTTAGAATTGGACATGGAACAACAGACTGGATCCAAATCAGGAAAGGAGTACATCAAGGCTGTATATTGTCACTCTGCTTATTTAACTTATATGCAGAGTACATCATGGAAAATGCTAGGCTGGATGAAGTACAAGCTGGAGTCAAGATTATGGGGAGAAATATCAATAACTTCAGATATGCAGATGACAGTACCCTTATGGCAGAAGTGAAGAGAAATTAAAGAGCCTGTTGATGAATGTGAAAGAGGAGAATGAAAAAGTTGGCTTAAAGTTCAACATTCAGAATATTAAGCTCATGGCATCCAGTCCCATCACTTCATGGCAAATATATGGGGAAACAATGGAAACAGTGACAGACTTGATTTTCTTGGGTTCTAAAATCACTGCAGATGGTGACTGCAGCCATGAAATTAAAAGATTCTTGCTTCTTGGAAGAAAAGCAATGACCAACCTAGACAGCATATTAAAAAGCAGAGACATTACTTTGCCAACAAAAGTCTGTCTAGTGAAGGCTATGATTTTTCTAGTAGTCATGTATGAATGAGAGTTGGATTATAAAGAAAGCTGAGTGCTGAAGAATTGATGCTTTTGAACTGTGGTGTTGGAGAAGAGAGAGTCCCTTGGACTGCAAGGAGATCCAACCAGTCCATCATAAAGGAAATCAGTCTTGAATATTCATTGGAAGAACTGATGCTGAAACTGAAACTCCATTACTTTGGCCACCTGATGTGAAGAACTGACTCACTGGAAAAGACCCTCATGCTGGCAAAGTTTGAAGGCAGGAGGAGAAGGTGATGATGTAAGATGAGATGGTTGGATGGTAACACTGACTTGATGGACATAAGTTTGAGTAAGCTCCGAGAGTTCGTGTTGGACAGGGAAGCCTGGCGGGCTGAAGTCCATGGGGTTGCAAAGAGTCAGACACAACTGAGCAACTGAACTGAACTGAACTGATATGTTCTCAGGCTTCTCAGGTGGCTCAGACAGTGAAGAATCTGCCCACAGTCCAGGAGACTTGGGTTCGATCCCTGTGTTGGGAAAATTCCTTGGAGAAGGGAATGGCAACCCACTGCAGTATTCTTTCCTGGAGTAATTCATGGACTGAGGAGCCTTATAGGCTACAGGCCATGTGGTTGCAGAGTTGGATGTGACTGAATGACTAACACAAACACACACACATAAACACACACTCAGAGTTTCTGCCCATAGCCATCACTATAGGTAATACTCATCATTACAGATCAGTAATTGAGTGAATAGTATTTTCAAGGTGGGCTTTGCTGACAGTAGCAACAGCATGGTAAGGTTTTCCTTCTTGTGACTCTGTTATCAGCTTCTTTGTATGCTTTACTCCTGTCTATGCAGTGTTTTCCATCAAGCCATTAATTTTATTTAGCCAGATATAACATAACACTATTGTGGCAAAATAAGCATTCTGCCTTTTTTTTTTTT
>SJYV01029886.1:494858-512034 GCA_006410875.1 Neotragus pygmaeus
AGTTCAAAAGCATCAATTCTTTGGCACTCAGCTTTCTTCACAGTCCAACTCTGACATCCATACTTCACTGCTGGAAAAACCATAGCCTTGACTAGATGGACCTTTGTTGGCAAAGTAATGTCTCTGCTTTTGAATATGCTATCTAGGTTGGTCATGACTTTTCTTCCAAGGAGTAAGCGTCTTTTAATTTCATGGCTGCAATCAGTTGCCTAAGGTGCTAAAATGCACCTTAAAATTGAGAGGAAAATATGAAAGCTGTAGCTAGGAAACATAATGTGGGTTTGAGACAAGTCTTGGCAGCTGGGGTCACAAATCTTTGTGTACCTGTTTTCTTGAGTTGGTTTGCACAGAAGAAAAAGTGACCTGTGGGGAATAAACCAGTGCTCAGACTCTCGAGTAGAGAAGGTTTGGGGTATATGAGAGAAAGACAGTTGGTCATGTATTCTCTAGCTTTAGAAACGAGTCCCATGGGATTACAATTCTTAATGGGGGCAAAAAAAAAATATCACACACCATTACTTGGAAGTTTCTGAGTTGTCAGAACAAGCAATTGACACTTCAAGCCTTGGTTTGAAAAATAAAACCCAGAATGGGAGAGATGAGCCAGTTCTTCCCAGTTCTTTATGGTTTTAGTCCCTTTACAGCAGAACTAAAGAGAAACTAAGACATCTGAGAACACGTGGAGTTTTGAGCATTTTGCACTAAAGCATCATTCCATCCTAAAGAGGAAGCAAATGTTTGCTGTGATGACACAGGAAGTTTAGAAAATCTGGAAAACTCAGCAGTGACCACCGGACTAGAAAAGGTCAGTTTTCATTCCAAAGAAAGGCTATGCCAAAGAATGCTCAAACTAGCGCACGATTACACTCATCTCACACGCAAGCAAAGTAATGCTCAAAATTCTCCAAGCCAGGCTTCAACAGTTCATGAATCATGAAATACCAGATGTTCAAGCTGGATTTGGAAAAGGCAGAGGAACTAGAGATCAAATTGCCAACATCTGTTGAATCATCAAAAAAGTGAGAGTTCCAGAAAAACATCTATTTCTGCTTTGACTATGCCAAAGTCTTTGACTGTGTAGATTACAACAAACTGGAAAAATCTTGAAGAGATGGCAATACTAGACCACCTGACCTGCCTCCTGAGAAATCTGTATGCAGGTCAAGAAGCAACAGTTAGAAATGGAGATGGAACAACAGACTGGTTCCAAATCGAGAAAGGAGTACATCAAGGCTGTATATTATCACTCTGCCTATTTGACTTATATGCAGAGTACATCATGAGAAACTCTGGGCTGGAGGAAGCACAAGCTTGAATCAAGATTGCCGGGAGAAATATCAATAACCTCAGGTACACAGATGACACCACCCTAATGGCAAAAGGCAAAGAACTAAAGAGCCTCTTGACAAAAGTAAAAGAGGAAAGTGTAAAAGGTGGCTTGAAACTCAACATTCAGAAAACTAAGATCATGGCATCTGGTCCCATCACTTTATGGCAAATAGACGGGGAAACAATGGAAACAGTGACAGANCACCTGATGCGAAGAACTGACTCATTTGAAAAGATCCTGATGCTGGGAAAGATTGAAGGTGGGAGAAGAGGGGGATGACAGGGAATGAGATAACTGGATGGCATCACTGACTCGATGGACGTGAGTTTGAGTAAGCTCTGGGAGTCAGTGATGGATAGTGAAGCCTGGCGTGCTGCAGTCCATGGGGTCGCAAAGAGTTGGACATGACTGAGTGACTCAACTGAACTGAAAATAAATATGTTCAAAGTCAAGCTGGATGTGCTAATGTATACTTTGGGCTAAAAGATAATAATAATTGTTGGAATCAAAATAAGCATTATAGTATAAGGCACTCTATTATTATAGCATTATAGGGGAAAGCGTATTTAGAATTTTCCCAGTCTCTGCCTCTGTTGACTCTCATCCGAAGGAGAATATATGAATGTCATTCATCTACTCCTTAAAGTGGAGGACAAAGTTTCCAGTTACTAGAATTTTGTTAGCATTGTTTTCAGAAAGATGCTGGAAAATTATCCATGTTCCTGTAAACACTGTGCCCACCATCACCCTCATTTAGGCCCCTGAATGAGCTTCTAGCTTCTAATTGGTCTTCTTAACACTGATTTTCTTCCCTAGTGAATCCATTTGCCATGTACTACTGGAGTGAGCTCCCTGAAAAACAAATCTGATGGTGACACATTAGATGATGATATTGTTTCTTAAACCATAACACAGCTAACACCACCACTGCTTGGTATATGCCCTGAGAAAACCCAAACTGAAAGAGACACGTGTACCCCAGTGTTCATCACAGCACTATTTACAATAGCTAGGACATAGGAGCAACCTNTCCTAAAGGAAATCAGTCCTGAATATTCATTGAAAGGACTGATGCTGAAGCTGAAAGTCCAATACTTTGACCACCTGATGCGAAGAACTGACTCATTGAAAAGACTGTGATGCTGGGAAAGATTCAAGGTGGGAGGAGAAGGGGATGACAGAGGATGAGATGGTTGGATGGAATCACCGACTCAATGGATATGTGTTTGAGTAAGTTCTGGGAGTTTGTGATGGACCTCGCGTGCTGCAGTCCATGGGGCCGCACAGAGTCAGACACGACTGAGTGATGGAACTAAACTGAATGCCATTTATAAGACTCCCCAGGGGATAAGGTAAAACCTCGGATATTTACCAGCTTCTGTAAATAACCAAAATAGCCATTTATTTCCTCCATGCACTAGATTGTGTGTGCACAGATGCTAAGTCATGTCCAACTCTTCGGTGACTCCATGGACTGCAGCCTGCCAGGCTCCTCTGTCTATGGGTTTCCCCAGGCAAGAATACTGGAGTGTGCTACCATTTCCTTCTCCAGGGGTCTTCCTGACCCAGGGACGAAACCTTATCTCCTGCATTCATAGGCAGATTCTTTACCCTTGAGCCACCAGGGAAGCCCATAAAAGATTATATGCACTAGATAACAAGAGAGGAAGACAGGAAGCATTCTGGTGCTTCATCCTCTGATGAACTTGAAAGGCAAGAAAAAGGCACAGGCTTGGAGGAAGAGCTCATGGGCTGCCTGGGGAAAGGAGGGGTGGTCCTGGCAGCATCCTTCTTCACGGGGCTGAAAGTGTGCTACAAACCCCAAAGGTTTTCCATTTCAATCTGCATCCTCAACTGTAATGGAACCTTACGTCTTCCTCCTCTGAGAAGCGAAGTTCACAATGCTTTAAAAAAGAAGAAAATGAGAAGGAAGAATTGAAGCCACAATCCTCTCTACTATTTATTTAGTATTAGAAACTGTGCTAGATGCCTTGCATATTCTTGGGTTTTCTTCTTCTTTGGCTGGAGCAATCCAACAGGAAAAGTATTGTTCCTGTTTTCAGGTGAGGACTCTGAGGTTCAAGGTGGAGAGTATTTGCCATAGATCATAGTGTTAGGAGGTGCTAGTCAGGATCGGACTGCAGTTTGACTCCAAAATTGTTACTTTCCCTTCATTATGCCACACTAAGAATTTTCAGTTCGCTACCATTTCCAGACTCCACGACTATATCCCAGGAGAGAGAACCCGGTGATACAGATATCATTATGCACTTATGAAGATGTAACTGGGGCCCATTATGACAATGATGTCTTTTGGGGTCATGGCCAAATGTGGGGAAAGTTTTAATAAGGGTGGAGACTACTTGTATTCTCACCTCTTCATATGTCCCCTTTCCTTCCCCTCCGAGGCACCCTCTCTGTAACAAGACATTCAGTACTTCCTGTTTCCTGAGACTGTATCTAACCCAGGCTCCTGGTCCCTGGGAACATAGGGGCTCCAGGACTGCCCTGCTCCCAGAGCCTCTATTCCCTCCGTGTTCGTAAGTTTTATCGCCAGATAATCTATTTCAAACAACGAAACACAGCAATTACAACAACTTTCGGATTAGCATATCAGCTGGAAGAGATTTCAATGAAAAAAACTATTTCTCAGGGCAGACTGTCAGGCAGCAGAACAAGATATGTTATTACTGGCCTAGGGGTCCCAACGGAGAAGGCAATGGCAACCCACTCCAGTACTCCTGCCTTGGAAAATCCCATGGATGGAGGAGCCTGGTAGGCTGCAGTCCATGGGGTCACTAAGAGTCGGACATGACTGAGTGACTTTACTTTCGCTTTTCACTTTCATGCATTGGAGAAGGAAATGGCAATCCACTCCAGTGTTCTTGCCTGGAGAATCCCAAGGACGTTGGAGCCTGGTGGGCTGCCGTCTATGGGGTCGCACAGAGTCGGACATGACTGAAGCGACTTAACAGCAGCAGCAGCAGGGATCCCAAGCTTCCAGAAAGGCTTTGCAGAAGCTAACCAATCCTATCATCTCACTAAAAAGAAACACCAGCTAGCAAAGGGAGGAAAAGTCTAAGCCTTAAGTTAGATTGACTCCATGATCTGAAAGCTTGGACAAGTTCCTGTAAGATGGACAAGAAAATACCAAGAGCTTTCTAGCATCTCATAGCAATCTTCTGCAAATTAAATTAAAAACAGAAAAGACTACTTAACACTGTGCCTGGCACACAGAGGCACTCTTTCTATTCTTATGCAAAGCACCTCATCTGGTCAGCTAGATAGAGTTAGTTGCCAAGTATGTTCTATCTTACAGAGAGAAGACAGAGGTGTCTTGTGCTCCCAAGGTTCCTTTCAATGTGACAAGTAGGAGACCTCCTATTCTACTACAGGACAAAACCAGCTGGTACATCAGCTGATTCTGACTGGATCAGTCACAACTCCTTCTAGTGATGACCNTTCTATCTTACAGAGAGAAGACAGAGGTGTCTTGTGCTCCCAAGGTTCCTTTCAATGTGACAAGTAGGAGACCTCCTATTCTACTACAGGACAAAACCAGCTGGTACATCAGCTGATTCTGACTGGATCAGTCACAACTCCTTCTAGTGATGACCTCTGGGACCCCACAGGAGGTGGGCAGGACGGGAACCAGGGTGCTACCTGCTCAGAGAAAGTAACTTTGACTAATGATATTTCACAGTGATGATTACGTAACTGATCAATTTCCAAGCAGTTTCCAGTTACTGTCATTCTGAAGAGTCATTAACATTAGGATACTCGCGTGACTAAGAGGTCAGTAAGCACAAAAATACTCGGCAATCTGAAGACCCCATGACAGGCACTGGCAGACATCCATCCCCCCTTCAAGAGACCCTGACCAGAGAAGGTCTGAACATTTTCACCTTCTTTCCCTATCTGTATCTGTCTCTCTCACAGCTTTCTCCTCTAGATCGACCTGCAACAAAAACACAAATGTTGGTGGAGGTAACTAGTGTGTAAGCTATTCTCAAACTAAAGAGCTGTAAATATCAGTGCACAGACATAGGTAGTACCCATCTCACAAATAAGTGAAATTTCAAAGTAACACATGTGTTTGGAACCCAGATGCTTTCCCACCTTAAGAAGATGCTATAAAAGCTTGTTAGGGTCCCATATCAGCCATTAACCCACAGTGCAGCTGAAACATTCTCCATATTCATCCATAATACAAAAGGTAGGAAACAAAGCTTCCCCTCTTCAGCTCAGAATTTCTGTTTTAAACCATCCTACAGTCACAGCTCTTCCTTGAAATGGCCCTCTTTCAGCCAGCCTGGCTCTGAAATTTATTTCTAATGATGTCTGTGTGCTTAAAAATAAAAGATTATTAATATGTCAAGGGGGAGTGGAAAGTGGACTGAGTTCAAGAGTGGCCCCCTTCCCAAATTTCAAGCCCACACATAACTTGTGCATGTGACCTTATTTGGAAATAGGGTCATTGCAGAGGTACTGTGACCAAGAAGATTAACACCAGGCATTACTGGATTGAGGCTGACCCTCATCCAAAGATTCACGTTCCTGTAAGAGCCAAAATTCAGACATATCGAGATAGAGAGAGACTTCCCTGGTGGTCCAGTGGCTAAGACTCCATGCTCCCAAAGCAGGGGGCCCAGGTGTGATCCTCAGTGTTGAACTAGATTCGACATGCCCCACCTACGGGTTTGCATGACACAACTGAAGATCCCCACAGATCTCCCATACCACCACCAAGATCAGAGGTCCTGATGCTGCATCTAAGACTCTGCACAGTCAAATAAATAAATATTAAAAAAGAAAGTGATAAGAAAAGATACAGAGAGAATAACACCCGTATGAAGATGGAGGCAGAGTCTGTAGTGTTGTATCTACACCCCAAAGGCAGCAAGGATTGTCAGAAACCACCAGAATCTAAGAGACAAGCTCATTTTCCAGAGCCCCCAGGAAAACTAACCCTGCCTGCACTCTGCTTCAGACTTCTAGCCTCCAGAACTGTGAGAGAATTCAGTCTGACGGTTTTAAGTCCCAGTATGTAGTCATTTGTCACAGCAGCCCCAGGAAACTAATCCAGGAAGTAAATACCTACGAGTGTAGAAATCTGGCAAGAGGGGAGGCACCAGAAAAGAAAATATACTTTCGTACTGAGAAGTCTGTATTTATTGTGCTCCTTCTTCCCCTGGCCAAGAACTCTCCCAAATACTGTTTTCACTGCCATCAGGGTGTGTGACTTCTGGAAGTCTGTCACACAGGGTTCCGCTCCTGTGGTTATCGCTGAAAATCACATCAGAATGGGGTGGGGAGTGACGGGAGAGGAGGGAGGCCCAAGAGAATGAGGATATATATATAAGTACACACACACACACGTGCTTAGTTGCCCAGTTGTGTCCAACTCTTTGTGACCCCATGGACTGTAGCCTGCCAGGCTCCTCTGTTTGTGGGAATTCTCTAGGCAAGAATACTAGAGTGGGTTGCCAGGCACTTCTCCAGGGGATTTTTCCAACCCAGGGATCAAACCCAGGTTTCCTGCATTGCAAGCAGATTCTTTACCATCTGTGCTACCATATAGCTCAACAGGTATTTGTGATATAGCAGAAAGTAATACAACATCGTAAAGCCAATATTCATGCGCACTCAGTCGTGTCCTGCTCTTTGCAACCCCATGGACTAGAGCCTGCCAGGCTCCTCTGTCCATGGGATTCCAGACAAGAATACTGGAGTGGGTTGCCATTTTCTTTTTCAGGGGATCTTCCCTACCCAGAGATCAAACCCGCACCTCCTGTGTCTCCTGCATTGGCAGGCAGAATCTTTACCATTGAGCCTCCTGGGAAGCCCTATACTTCAATAACAAATAAACAAAAGAGACGTAAAGATGGAAAAAGGAACTGAGCCAATAGGGACAACTCATTTCCTTTCAAGGACAGTGTTGGGGCAAGAAAGGTGGAGGGATGTTTCAAGAGCTGCTTCCAAATTCAACCCAAGGTCAGCCTTTCCCAGGACTGAGTTGGCCAAAAGATTCATTTGGGTTTTTCCATACAATGGTATGGACACTCTGAATGAACCTTTTGGCCAACCCAACAGTTGACCAGCTAGGAATGCTGCTTGCTTCCTGGAGGCTAATTCTTTCTCCAACGGGGATCTTCCCTCCCAACCATGGAGTCCTCATAATTCCTAAATCCCTGAGCTCTCTGGGAAGACACTTCAATGTGTGTGTGCACGTGTACAAACTCATGGACATGTTTATATATCAAGGCACATTTTCCCTTTTGGCTCTTACCCTACCAGGTTACACATTGCTTATCTTTCTCTTCTCTGTTCTTTATTTTCTTTGTGTCTTCAAAGACCAAGTGAAGGAGGACATATATCCATTTTCTAACACTCAGGAGAAAAGACAAAAACAAAAGTCTAGTGGATTTCAGAGTTTTGTCTGAGCTGAGTCCCAGTACTACCTCCAATATTTAGGAATAAAGGCAGGGAACTACTTTTCACTCATATTCAACAGATATTTATTGGACACCTGGATGTGAGAAGCACTCTTTTCTGTTCTGGGGATAAAGCGATACAAAAATAAACATGGGACTTCCATGGAGGTCCAGTGATTTTAAGACTCTGTGCTACCATGGCCAGGTAACTAAGATTCCACATTCTGTGTAGCATGGCCAAACAAACAAAATTCTCCTTGTGGAGCTTAAATTCTAATAGAAAATAAGTTGAATAAATACAGTATGGTTGTGCTAAGAGCTAAGGAGTTAATAAATGCAGAGAAAGGGGCTTGAAAGTATACATGTAGGGTAAGGAACTGACATTTTCATCAGAGAGCCCTGAACAGGCCTCATTGAGCAGGAGGTATCTGAGCAAGCCCTGAAGAAAGGGAAGAAACAATGGCGTAACTGGGGAAGAGTGTTCCAGCAGACGGGTCAGCATGTGCAACGGTCCTGAGGCAGGCGCATGGCTGGTGCAGCTGTTGAAGAGTGAGGAGGCTAATGTGGCTATAGCAGGGCCGGAAACTGAACAACAGATGAGGTCAGAGATAAGAGCAGGCCTGATTATCCTGGACCACAGAAGGCAGGAAAGTGGACTTTTCTCTGAGTGTTCTGAGGAACTTTGGGAAGACTGAACAGTGTTATGACTTAAATGGGTGTAAGACCTTTGGTGGGTCATTGGTCTGAGTATCAGTTTTCTTGCCCCTAAAATGGAAAGGCCATGCCTAGTAAATATCTAAGCTCTCTTCTAGGTGTAAAAATTGATTTTTAGACATCTAGAGAATGTTTGGTTCCCACAGAACAGATAATAAAACCATGACCTCTGCTCATCTTCACTGCTCTCTGGTGCTTCAGAGTTGACACAGTGACCCAGCCCCAGGCTTGGCAGAGAGCCTGGTTATGAGAGATGGTGTGATTCTAGCAAACAGCTGGTACCTGAGTGAGTCCCCCAGGAACACGTGGGGTGTCCTCAATGATACCGACATTCACCCAACCCCATAACACCTAGCCACCTGTTCTCCGCCTCGGAAATCCAGGGCACTCTCTGTACAGAACAAGGCGGTAGCCAAAGGAGATCAAATATCTGTTTGCTTCACATTAAATACAAATCTAAAAATAAGCATTTTCCTTTCTCATCATTTCGCATCACGCATGGAGAGTTTACTTTAATTTTCAAGTCCGTTTACTTCATTTCAGGGAAGTTTGGGAGCTTGGAATAGAATCCACCCTGCAGGCTTCTTGTCTGGATCAGCAAGTCTGTCTGTTTTCATTTCCCTTAGTACCTTTTACTCCTCTGTCCTTCCAAATGCAAAATTCCCACAGCAACACGCAACAACGTTTCCTGTTGTTTTAATATCTCTACTTCTTAGTGACCAAACCAGAAACCACGACTCTCAGGACCTTCCCCTAGCTGCTCAGAGAAGTGTTACAGCTGGTCTCTCTACCCCTGGACTCAGACCTATGTTTGCACATGTATTGGGTTGGCTAAAACATTTGTTCAGGCTTTTCCATCAGCTTATACAGGGAAACCCCAAATGAAGTTTTCAGCCAACCCCAAAGCAGGACTTTACCAAGCAATCTTTTGAATACTTCTGAATAGACCCCACAATATTATCTTAATACCCATATTACAAGTCTATCAGAACCTCTTTTAATAGTGACTGAAAGAACACCATCCCCACCAGCACAGTGTGTTGTTAATGACAATTATAGTCTAATCGTATGATAGAAGCTTCTGGAAAACCAGCAAGGAGCAAAAACTATGACTACTCTGGATTCCTGCCACCTCTCTGCGAACAACAGATAACTGATCAGAGATCTGTGACCTCCAACACTTCGTGTGTCCCCCACGCCAGCGCGGCGCCTAAAACATAACAAACACTCCAGGGTTGTCTGTTTCGTAAGCAAATGAAGGATACGTGCCAACACCCATGAAACTTGGCACTAGAGCCCGACCGCCTTCTTTCTACACTGTTTTCATGTGACTTTGCCTGTTAGATGGATCTAGAAACCCATGTACAAAGCAGAGTGCCCAGGATGACGGATGAGGCCACAGAGCAGGCACCGGCATCACCGAGGTCCCCAGGACGAAGGGCACGCAACAATTTCCACCCAAACTGGCTGGCGAGAGCTTAAGAAATTAGAGGAGAGACCATTTCCTCTTCCAGCTTATTCCCATCAGCCGCTTCACCATCTTTAGCGGTTGGGTCCAGGCAGCACGAAGGCCTGGCCAGGCTGGCTTACGTCTCCTGTGAGCACACAGGACTCAGTCCCCCGTCTTGGGAACTGGCCTGGTCTTACCTCCGCAGCAGGAACTCCCTCGGGTGGCCGGCAGTGTAGCACAATCATGCCTTCGATGGGTACCTCCCTTCCCTGCGGGTCTTGCTCAAAGTTTTTCCGTAAATCTGCAAAGAATGGGAAAAGACAAGACACTTTGTTCTGGGGCCAGGAAGATCCACATTTGCTGCAAAGATGATAAAACAGTGAGCTTAATGTCACAATCTAGACACACACACACACACCCCCCTGGTTTCAGGAGTTCCAGAATCTAAGAATCCTTCTCCTGAATATTCAAACACATTTCAAATAAGCCTTAACCAAACTGTCCCTAATATTCTCTACTGATATGATGGATAGAAGATTTACTAGGAGAGCAGGAAAGAAAAACTCATTACTTCATGAGTCTTTGCTAGCATTATCTACTTAGCATCTGATAAAACACTTGGTCTAATAAATTGCCATCCACAGCTATTATGCATCTGAGGTACACATGATTTTATTAACTAAAGAATGCATTATTAATCTGTAACCTCTGCATTTTCTTCGCTCTCTAGGGAGCTCTAGAAGATGGTAATAGAGTTTGATTACCTATTAGTCTTTTATTTGTAATCAGGGAGAAGAGGCAACATTCAACCACAACAAAATCTATAACCTATCCCACCAAACATATAATTAAAAAATACAACGCCCTCCAGTCCAACAACAATGCCGGGCATCCATGCAGTGCCTTTCATGGAAGACTCCAGGCTCTTTGCAAACAAGCTGCACCATTAACCTTTTACACGCAGAGGGGTGACACTTGGAGGGGTTAATTGGCTTGCCAGTGGTCACAGAGATTATCAATGCCAGGGATGGGGAAGCATTTACCACATGTCCAGACATTAGTCTCTGAGTACTCACCAGCAAATCTTTTTCAGGGGAAAGGACACACGCGGGGACAGTTGAGAAAGAGAGAAAGAGGATTATTTGCATGGCTTTCCACTTAAGCATATGCTTCATTAACAAGGGTGAGGGTTGGCCTCTACTTCTCTCGGAGGTGTCATAACAACACTTCGATAATTGAACCTCACAAGCTTATTTCTGCTGTCATTTGAAAGCCTGGGACAGTGGGGTGAAGACAGTCTGACAAGCCTTCCTCAAGACCTGCCCCTCCCTCCCGGACAATGTATTTTTCTTCAACTGAGGATCTCAAATTACAGGCTGTGGATTTATTGATTTAATTTTCTTTAGTGCTTACAATAACATGAAATATGTTCTCTGTAAAGAGCAGAGCTTCAGAATCAGTTACATCTGTATAGATGGTATAAATACATTAAACTTGCTTTTAGCAAGCCAGAAACACGCCATGAATAACAAACCCAGCAATCCATGTATTCACTTTCTTTGGAATTTTACTCTTCATGTTTTCCTTCCCAGAGGCGACTGATGTCTTTTTTCAGCAGGGCTGTCTATTTGGAGATCATCGTGAGTGTATGTGAAGCCAAGGATCTTACAAGGACTCACACTGTAGGCGGGTGGCAGGATCTATTTTCCCGTTTCTCTGCTGTCCTCTCAAATTGTAAAGCCAAGCTTCCTTCTATTAGAGATCTGCAAATTGCCACGGCAGATCTGCAAATTGCCACGGTAGATCTGCAAACTGCCACAGCCTTTATGATTCAGAATTTCTGATTCCAAGTTTGAGGAAGTTCACATAATTGATAACAAAACTATGAGTGATGGGGATGTGAATAAACCTCGGAATGAAAAATCTGTTTCCTGCACAATTGGACCATGAATTTTCCTTTCCTCAAAAATCCCCTTTCCAGGAATGTCCCTGGTGGTCCAGCGGTTTAGAATCTGTGCTGCAATGCAGAGGATGTGGGTTCACTCCCTGGTTGGGGAACTAAGATCCCACATGCCATGGGATAACTAAGCAGGTGGGCTACAACTACTGAGCCTGCACACCGAAACAAAAGATCCCACAGAACGCAAAGAGGATCCTCTGTGCCACAGCTCAGGCCTGATGCAGCCAAACAAACCCATCAATAAATCAAAAAAATCCTCTTTCCTTATGACTAATTTAGTCACCAGGACTACAGTAAACCCCCTTATTCATGGGGGATACATCCAAGAACCCAGTGGGTGCCTGAAACCACAGATAGCACCAAATCCTATCTTATTTTTTTTCCTATGCATACATCCTTATGATGAAGTTCAATTTATAAAGCAGGCCCAGTAAGAGATCAACATACGAAGACTAAAATAGAACAATTATAACAGTATACTGTAATAAATGTTCCATGAATATAGTCTCTCTCAAAATATCTTCAGTTCATATCTTACTGGACAAATTTAGCGCTTTCCCATCTTAACTAAGCACTTCAGTGTGGTGGCTGTAACGTTTTTAGTTTGAGGGGCAACAGTAAAACTAACAAGGATTTCTTTTTCCTTCTTCATCATTTCATGGAGAGAAGATTCATGCTTACCACAGATCTTAAGCTCAGCATATAATTTTTCTTCCCTTACTAAGTCCTTATTAAGAACTTTCACTTTTTCACTTAAAGAAAGCACTTTTCAGCATTTCTTTGGTGCACTTGAATTTCCAGCATCATTATCCTTATGCTTTGGGTCCATTATTAATTACAACAAGGGTTACTTGTTTTAAAACACAAGTACTGTCATACCAGGACAGCTGATCTGATGACCAAGATGGCTACAAACATTAACGTTCAGGACACACTGGACGAAGAGATGATTCACTTCCTGTGCAGGATGCAGCTGGATGGCAGATTTCATCAAGCTACTCGGAAGAGCACGTGACTTGAAACTTATGAATTGTTTGTTTCTGAAATTTTCCATTTAATATTTTCAGACTAAGGTTGACTGTGGGTAACTGAAACCACAGAGAAGAGAGATGACTCTGTATTGAAATGAGCCTGTTGCAGAGCGTGGGGGACGCTTACATGACACGTCGGTTTGCTAATGGAAAGAAACGGTGGTATTTTTGTGCCTAATTCTGTTCGGTTTGTTTGGTACTTTTTCCTTTTCTTTGATTGCTTTGTTTTCGAAAAGGAAGTCTTACCCAGTGCTGCTACACAATGATTGCAGTTTTGACAACACCAAATAATCTGCATTCAACCCAATGAAGCAGAGAAAAAAGAGAGTGGGAATTTCTATTTTGTCTTATACTATGTCTATTTTGCCTTCTATTTCCTTTCTTTGCTCACTACAAATGGAAATGGGAACAAAATGGAGAGTTCTGGGGTATTTCCACACATCAGCGAATGAGAAGAAACTAGAAGTTGTTTTTCCTCCACACTCCCACCTGCTTAAGGAACTAGCTAAGCAAATATAAAGAAAGGAAAACCCTGAGGATTTCTCTGGTGGTCTAGTGGCTAAGACTCGGTGCTCCCAAAGCAGGGGGTGGTCCTGGGTTCAATCCCTGGTCAGGGAACTAGATCTCATGTCCCGCAACTGAAAGATTCCACGTGCTGCAACGGAGACCTGGAGCAACCAGTTAAATAGATCTTAAAAAAAAAAAAAAAAAAAAAAGGAAGGAAAATCCTGTATTGACACTGGCATATAGGAAAGGGTATTGTCTATAAGCAAGAAGCTAGGAGAAATTTCTTTTTGATCTCCTACAGTCAGGATCAGATTGAAGAAAGGATCCACGCGATGTCCTGATCTTTCCAATTGACATTGGCAATCACTTTTAAAGTTTTCCAACAAGAAGTATGTATCTTCTAAATGTGGAGACCAGACAAGTCAAGGCAGAAGACNGGCGTGCTGTGATTCATGGGGTCGCAAAGAGTTGGACACGACTGAGTGACTGAACTGAACTGAACTGATATATAAAACAGATAACCAATAGCGACCTGCTGTATAGCATAGGGAACTCTACTCAATACTCTGTAATGACCTATATGGGAAAAGAATCTAAAAAAGAGTGAAAAGAGTGGATACATGTATGTGTATAACTAAATCACTTTACACAATGTGTTGTATAAATAACACAACATTGTAAATCAACTATACTCCAATAAAATTTTTTTGAAAACTGACAGTCAAAAAAGGGATTCAATCCTCAGAACTTTAATAGGTTGAGCTTCTCTGATGGATCTACTTGAGGGTCTTACTAGCTTTAATATTCTATAAATACATAAAATTCATTCTGTGATTGGGAAAGACGTTGAGTGAGGGAATAGGATTAGAAACTGGGCAGTTTTCTGTTTCTCCTGGGCCAAGTCATCCAGTGGAAGTTATCTCTGAGATGTTATGAAACATCTGAGCAGAAACATTTTCAGGTTGAAATATCTCTTTGCCATTTTTCTCTGTCTATGCAAATGTTACCATCAGCTCCAGGTGTAAGTCACTTCCAGATGAGGACCATTCCAGCAGTGATGTTAGGAAGCACATTTTTAGAAACTTTCATTTTCTGATGGGTGCCCAACATGCAAGTTTTTATGCTTCCATAAGGGGAAAAATCATGAATAGGAATGGTGTCTCCCACCATCTATGCAACAGTACTTAGTGTGGTGTTAACTTAGATCATTTACGAGTCAATGAACATTGATGGAGCATCCACTATGTGCTAAGACTTATGCTAGACACTGAGGCTATAGATAGGAGCAAAATGTAAATGTTCTCAGTCTGCAGTTGGAGACCAAGAAATAAATATAACAATACATAGTTGTCAGAGTGATAGTCACTATGGTGGAGGTAATGAATTTGCTGAATTTTGAAGCATAGGGAGTGCATAAGCTTGGTTCCGTTCAGAGACATCAGGTCTGCCAGGTGCTGGGAATCCCACTGAATGGACTCTGAGCTGACTTTGGGTGCCTGCAGGCCCATATGGGAGCTCATATGTGACTAGATGTTGTCCCAGGACCTAGCCCTGAGGGGTCAGGAGAGATTTCTCTTGCATGGATGCTTCTCATAATGCCACTACATGAATAAAAATCACCTGCACTTCTTCAAACTTTGTCCAACCTTCTTCTAAAAATTATAATGGTCAGCCTTGTGCCTCTAACACTTAATGATATCATCCGTAATTTCTTAAGTGTGAGGCTTCAGACTATGAAAAACAAAATGATTTCTTACATTAGCAACTTTTTCTGTCTCCAGAGAATTATAGAAAAATGTGTATATGTTTTTATTTATTAAAATGTGTTTTCTTAATTTGTGGATGGGCAGCAGGAGTGGAAAGAGACCAAATATTTTAGAAATTTTTTTTCCCTCGGTTATTTTCATCTCTCTCTCTTTCTTTTTTTTGGTATGTTTTGTCTCATTTTTATTTTTAGATTGCTGGACTATTCATACCCTTTACTTCACTCTTTTCCTCATTGTCCTTTATTTTAGAAACTTCCTATTTGCTATCAGAACTCCAATGTCTCTATCCAAGGGAAGGAAAGAAACAGTTATGGAATTTTAATTTTTCTGAATCCTGATATATTTTGATAACTGCTAAGATTTTGACATATGAGAATTTTGAATCAGTGAATAAAATTGTTTTCAAATTATTTAAAGAAATCCCATGTTATCTTAGTTTCCAGATTCACTAGCAACAGATAATTTCTAGTCCTTTAGTCAAATACTTTTTTCTTACAACAGGTTCATTTTTGTATAGTTCATTGTCGTTTACTTTGTCATGATTTTTTTTTTGTTTTGTTTTGAAGATTTGTACCAATGTCTAAAATAAGAGCCAGGCTATCTTTTCTAGTTTAAGATAGGAGACTTAGCACTTTCTAAGGAAATAACACATAGCCCTTGTTCTCAAGGGGCTTCTCTCTGTTCTAATCTTTGTGTACAACACAGCTAAACCTAACCTCCGTCCTTTGAGTTTTCACAGCTTGAAGTCTGTATAGATGAGTGGAATGTTTACCACACTCTCCACTTCTGCTTCTAATCTCTTTTAAAATAGTATCCTCTTTCTTCTTGTAGCAAAGTGTTGGTATGAGGCTATCTTTGGGCACCAGGATGGCTTAAAAATAAGAAAGACGTATCTCTCTAGCAGGAAGTCCGGAGGGAGAGTAGATACTGGNTTCTCTCTGTTCTAATCTTTGTGTACAACACAGCTAAACCTAACCTCCGTCCTTTGAGTTTTCACAGCTTGAAGTCTGTATAGATGAGTGGAATGTTTACCACACTCTCCACTTCTGCTTCTAATCTCTTTTAAAATAGTATCCTCTTTCTTCTTGTAGCAAAGTGTTGGTATGAGGCTATCTTTGGGCACCAGGATGGCTTAAAAATAAGAAAGACGTATCTCTCTAGCAGGAAGTCCGGAGGGAGAGTAGATACTGGTGATGAAGTCAGCAGGGGTGTTGGTGCCTTCCCATCACCCAGCCTGCTATCTCAGGGCAGTTCCTCCAGGATGCCAGCTGGCTGCCAAGGCTGAAGGACTCACAGGCAAATGATAGCAGTGCAGAGAAGGAAGAAATGAGACTTTCTTCCCATGCTTCTCTTTTTTTTTTAATCAGTGAGGAGCATCTGTCCCAGAAAACCATCATGAGACGTCTCCCCATATCTCCCAGGTCAGAATTACACCACATGTCTAGACTGATCCCTGGCAAGGGATTACATGGTAGGCTTAGATCAGTTACAGATCACCTAGGGACTGGGAGAGAGCCACCAGTGTCTCTTAATTAAGCCACAATGTTTAGTGACTTTGCTCAACTGTGTGAGCAGAAATAAGAATAAGTGAATAAGAACGACAGATCTGTCTGACCATTGTAGGGAGGTGTGTGGGAGAAGGAGAGGGTGGAAGAGTCCTCACTGGTTCTGAAGAGAATTAGAATTGGCTCTATTACATCCCCGGTGGTTAAAGATAACTTTGCCAGGCTGTGGAAAGGAGCTCCAGGACGCTGCTCATCATGAAGGGAACCCACTCATTTTTTGGCTGAAAGGAGAGGGAAGGGCTGTTTGTTCTCAGTAAACTCTCAGGAGATAGTCCCAGCGGCTTTGGTGGAGACTGTGACTTACACACAGGGAGGCGAGCTACCTGGCCATGAAGGCACAGATACACAGCCTCTCACCTCCCATCAATTCACGCTCACTCACGGATTCCTGGGCTCAGCCATGGACTCTGTCGAGCCGT
>SJYV01029888.1:0-59577 GCA_006410875.1 Neotragus pygmaeus
CCATCCCTCTGGGTTGTCCCAGAGGACCAGCTTTGAGTGCCCTGCTTCATGCAGCGAACTTGCAGTGGTCTTCTATCTCACATATGGTGATATTCGTGTTTCAGTGCTATTCTCTCAAGTCATCCCACCCTCGCCTTCTCCCACATAGTCCAAAAGTCTGTTCTTTACATCTGTGTCTCCTTTGGTGCCTTGCATATAGGATCATCGTTACTGTCTTTCTAAATTTCATATGTATGCGTTAATAAATTGTATTCGTGTTTCTCTGACTTACTTCCCTGACACAGAGGATTTTTTAAGGCAGCGAAAACTACTCTGTGTGATACTATAATGATAGATACGTACTGTTAGATATTTGTCCGAACTCAAAGAATATACGACATCAAGAATGAAACAGAATATAAACTATGAATTTGAGTGATAACGATGTGTCAGTGTGGGTTACACAGTGTAACTCATGTGTCATCAGTTATAACAAAAGTACCATTCTGGTGGGGACGCGGATGAAGGTAAAGTAATGAGTGTGTGGTGCAGGAGGGTATCAGAAATCTCTGGACCTTCCCCTCAAGTTTGCTCTGAACCTAATACTGCTCTAAAAAGAACAATCTATTGAAAAAATAACAGTAACTTTTTGAAGCCCACACCTCCACCTGTTACATTGTAAGTGCGCCATTTACTTGCTGCTTACTCGTGTTAAAGAACACAGGCAGGGAGCCAGGAGTAGGTTCCAAGTTGCACAGTAGATGTCTCTCGGGTCTGCCAGTGTGTCCCTGTGATGCTGTGTGGCGCTGCCCTTGGGAACTGCTAGCACCTGGGAATGTGGAGGCCAAGTCCGAGGGATCGGCTGCTCTGAGCTCCCCACTCAGGGCAGGGACTCAGGGCTGTGTGATGCTCTCTTGTTGGAAAAAAAAAAAAAAACAAACTTCTATGGCTTCAACCTCAACCTTGTAAGAGGGAATTGCTTTCCACAAACCCTTGCAAACCCTATCTGGACCTGCTCCACCATCGAGGTCTCACAACTCACAGAGATCGAGTCTTTTGTGTGTGTGACAATGATTGTGTGTCTGTCTGGCTGCAGAATGTGGCTCTCAGACTCTGGTGAACCTCGGAACCCTGCAAGAGCCTGCTAACAACCAGTTTCTCAGACTCTAACTCACTGCCTTGTGTAGAGAGCCCAAGAATACACTTTTTTTTTCCTAACAAGAGCCCAGGTGATTTTCATGTGGGTGCCCAGCTTTTCCAGGAATTCAGAGAAAAAGAGTTTTCCCCAGAACCTCTGCCATGGCCATTTGTTTGGTCTGGAAACTGATGGGTTCTTTGACTACTGCCAATGCTTGCCAAGGTGAGATTAAGATGAGTTTTCACTAAAATGGTTATGGGGATCATCCACCCAACCCTCATAGATAATCTGATATTAAAGTAATAATAAAGTGAAGTCACTCAGTCATGTCCAACTCTTGGCGACCCCATGGCCTATAGCCTACCAGTCTCCTCCGTCCATGGGATTTTCCAGGCAAGAGTACTGGAGTGGGTTGCCATTTCCTTCTCTAGGGGATCTTCCCGACCCAGGGATCAAACCCGGGTCTCCCGCATTGTAGGCAGATGCTTTACCATGTGAGCCACCAGGGAAGTCCAGAACAGTAATACTAAGTTGTTAAATAAGGAAGCACAGCACATTTCAGGATTTTTTCCATGCTATTTTAATTTTGTTGTTCAGTTACTAAGTCGTGTCTGACTCTGTGACCCCGTGAGCTGCCAGCTTCCCTGTCCTTCATTATCTCCCAGAGTTTTCTCAAACTCATGTCCATTGAGTCGGTGATGGCATCCAACCATCTCAACCTCTGTCATCCCCTTCCTCTCCTGCCTGCTATCTTTCCTAGCATCAGGGTCTTTTCTAATGAGTCAGCTCTTTGCATCAGGTGGCCAAAGTATTGGAGCTTTAGCTTCAGCATCAGTCCTTCCAATGAATATTCAAGATTGATTTCCTTTAGGATTGACTGGTTTGATCTGTGTTGTCCAAGGAACTCTCAAGAGCCTTCTCCAGCTCCACAATTCAAAAGCATCAATTCTTTTAGCTATTTTAATGATATTTTGTAAAAGTCAAATATCAATTAATTTCCCATTCTCATTTTTTCCTTTCTCTGTTTTTACCCCTGCTTTCCTGGCACCGCCAAACACATGGCTTAGCCTGCCTAGTTGGCAGAACTAGGCATTCTACATCAGTGCCTATGAAGTTTCAGGTGCCAAACTAGGCATCCAAAACTCAGAAGTGGAGAGAACTGCTGTCTCGGCTAGGATGGGCCAGGCTCTTGACTCTGCACTTCAGAACCAGCTAGGACCCAGGCTTTGGGTTAGAATGGAGTTCCAGTTAGGCCTGCAACTAACCAAATAATTAAAGACCACAAAAAAATTTTTACCCCAAACCCAGCAAAGGGGCTAATCAAGCAAAATGCCCAATGTCAGGCTCTGCAAAAATAAATCAGACCTAAAACTGGTGCAGAAGAGGACAGACAACACCACAGGCCCCTGCTCTGAGCTCAACTTTCTGCACTTGGTTTGAAGGCAGGACACTCGCTTGATCAGGCATCTCTCTCCAGGTGGATGTGGCTGGACTCTGGCTGGACCGTTGTTCCTCCCCCATCACCAGTTACTTCTTCAGAAGGTTCATGATAGCTTTCAATGATTCCTCTGATGATGCTCTTCCCTTCCTGTGCCTCTGCAAGCCCCTGCCACCTTCTAAGAGATCTTCTAAAACTTTAAATCAGATTGTGTTTCTCACCTATGTAAAGCCCTCCAGAAGCATGGACCACACACCTCTCCAGCTCCCAGCCCTGACCTCAAAGGGACTCCATCCTCTGGCTCCTTCGTGGACCTGGTCTTATCTTGTCTCCCCCTTACTCACTCTGCTCCCTGCACTTCCCTCGATTCTAGAAACACACTCCATATTACCCTGCCTTGGGGCCTTTGCACTTGGGGTGCCCTCTTCCTAGCAAGTTCTTCCCTCACATCTTCAAATCTTGTCACTCAGGTAATCTTCACAGAGAAGACTTCCCTGTCCACCCAATCTTATGATTCTCTCCCTCTCCTCCCAAGGCACTCTCTCTCTGGGAATTATTATTTTCATGGCATTTATCATTATTTGAAATCACCTTTTCCATTTTTACAGAAACCTTTGTTTCATTTATTTAACCATTCACTGTTGGTACCTCACCACTAGGCTATAATAGCCTTGAGCTCCGGAACCTAGTCTGTTTCATTCACTGATGAATCCAGAGTGCCCAGGACACAGCTTAATGCAAACCAGGCACCTTGGCAGAAATCTGTTGAACAAAAGACTGAATCCAGATGTGCACCGACAGCTGTTCAGGAGCCTCAGAAGAGCCTGTTTATTTCTCCTCAATTCACTCATTCCTATTAGGAGCCATGAGCCATAATTGCTGTACCTCCAAGTGCTGCGTCTTGCTCAAAGACACCGAATTCAGGGTCCTCATTATCGGTGAATTCATTATCCAAATCCTGCACACGCGAGGCTGCACAGATGAGCCAGCAAACTCTGTCTTACTGTGAATATGTGAGCTGACCATTCATAAAATCAATCTCTGCTCAAACACACCCCCAGCCCCATCCCACCGCACCCCCGTTGAATACCCGGCAGTTCATGGTGGCGGCCAGGCAGCCTCTCTCTCTGATTGCTAGCTCATGTCAACATGAGACCAAACACCGCAAATAGGAGGCAAAAATGACTGCAAAGTGAGAATGGGTATCTTGCAGCATAGTCAGGACTTCATGAGAAGGATGTGAAGGTTGTTGGGGATTTGGTGGCGTGGGGTGACATGCCAGCCAAGGGCGACCAAGAGCCCGGCAGAAGGGCACTGGTTAACAATGGGAGAAGAGGAAATCGACAAGAGTGATGATGCGATAGGCGCATCCCAGCCATTTGAATATCAAAGGATTAAGAGGAGCCCTTGAGAAAATGATGACATGCTCAAACATTTTTCACAAAAATGACCCACTTTATGATCCAGCTCTGAAAGTCAGACTTTATAATCCAGCTGGGAAAGTGAAGGATTTCGTATTGCACCATCATGCGATTGTATCAGACAAAGGTTGCCCCCTCCCACCAAAAATCCACGTACCTGGGCACTGAGGCTGGGCTGGGTGGGGCTGGCTAGGAGCATCCACCCTCAACCTGAGCACATGGTCACTGTCGAGAGACTGCTCAGAAGTAATCCTTTGTTAGGTCGGATGGTGCCACAGCCACCAAATTCTGCCCCAGGACTATCAACATGGGCTGCTCACAGTCCACGGGAGGTGGATGGTGGGGGACCCACCTGGAGACCACTGAGGAGTTCTGCCAGTCTGATCTCCTCCCTTCAGAGGATGGACATCCTGTGGACAACTGCCCTCCATTCAGGGTCTCCCTTCAGGACTGCAAACTTGAAAAAAGGAAGGTTGATTTGAATGACTCTCTCATTTCCCCTGGTCTTTCTGCTCTGGGTCTGGTATTTCCCATCTTGAAGCCAAAACCACTGAAGTCAGAGCTGTCTTTAGCTGACCCAGAAAAGCTCTGTCGGGCCCTCGCCCAAACATGGTACAGCCGGCAGTCTAGGCCTATTCCTGCTGGGATGTGGCGGCTCCTCAGGCTTCCTGCCTGGCTCATCTCTATGTGGGATCACACGTGTGCACACACCCACACACAGGTCTGTGCATGGATAGACACGTCCATGTGAGGGTGGCAGGGAGAAGACACGATCTCCAGCTTCTCCATGACTTCCTCCCCCCCTGTGTCCCAAATAGTAACAACATTAATAGCTGTCCCTTGGTTTGTTTGTTTGTTTTGCAGGGGGTGGGATGCAATGGGAGGCACACCACGTGGCATGCAGGATCTTAGTTCCCCAACCAGGGATTGAACCCATGGCCCCTGCATTGGAAGTTTCGAGCCTGAACCACTGGACCGCCAAGGAAGTCCCAGTAGCTGTCCTTTGTTAACACTCTTCTTGGGGCTCAGCACTATGTTAGTACCATTTAGGGGATTTTGCTAAGACCTCAGGCTCTGAAGTTAGACAGACCCTGGTTTTAGGCCTCAGGTTTCCTGTCTGTAAATGGATTGATTGGATTAACACATACCTAATAGTAACCATTGATCTAAAGCTCTAGACAAATATTAACTCTTTTAATCCTCATTAAACTCCACAAGCTATATACCACCAGTATTCTCAGTTTACAGACAGGAAGCCGAGATACATGTAAGTTCAGTGACTTGCAACACAGCCAGCACTCACAGTCAGGCGGTTTGGCTCCAGAATCCATGCTCCTCACTCCAGTCTACAACCAGGGGTGCCTGCTTCGTGGGGTTGCAAGCACTACCCAAAGATCCCTTAACTTGACGCGTGGCACAGGGCACATCTAAACAAACAGCAGGTAATATACTTATTTCTTTGAGAAGTTATCTGCAGATTATTGTTTTCTTACAGGAGACCGAGGCTCAGTGGAATAAAGAACTCATCCAAGGTCGTTCAACCAATGAGTTAGTAAGTTGTGGAACAGAGATTTGAACTCAGGCCTGAGGGCTCCAAAGCTTTGTTCTTATGACTGTGCCACTAGAAAACCTCTTTCTAAGTCAAATATGTACCTGCTGAAGAGATTGTTGTTCAGCTGCTCAGTCGTGTCTGACTCTCTGTAACCCCATGGATGCCAGGTTTTCCTGTCCTTCACTGTCTCCTGGGGTTTGCTCAAACTCATGTCCATCAGTGATGCCATCCAATCATCTCACTTTCTGTCACCCTCTTCTCCTCCTGCCCTCAATCTTTCCCAGCATCAGGATCTTTTCCAGTGAGTCAGTTCTTCGTATCAGGTGATCCAAAGTATTGGAGCTTTAGCATCAGTCCCTTCAATAAATATTCAGGACTGATCTCCTTTAGGATTGACTGGTTGGATCTCCTTCCAGTCCAAGGGACTCTCAAGAGTCTTCTCCAGCACCACAATTTGAAAGCATCAATTCTTTGGTGCTGAGCCTTCTTTATGGTCCAACTCTCACATCCGTACATGACTAGTGGAAAAACCATAACTTTGACTATGTGGACCTTTGTTGGCAAAGTGATGTCTCTGCTTTTTAATATGCTAAGTTCATCATAGTTCCCCCCCCCCCCAAGGAGCAAGTGTCTTTTAATTTCATGGTTGCAGTTACAGTCCATAGTGATTTTGGAGCGCAAGAACATAAAATCTGTCACTGTTTTCATTGTTTCCCCATCTATTTGCCATGAAGTGATGGGATCGGATGCTATGATCTTTGTTGTTTGAATGTTGAGTTTTAAGCCAACTTTTTCACTCTTTTCTTTCACTTTCATCAAGAGGTTCTTTAGTTTCTCTTCACTTTGTGCCAATCTCATCTGCATAGCTGAGATTATTGATATTTCTCCNCCACAAGCTATATACCACCAGTATTCTCAGTTTACAGACAGGAAGCCGAGATACATGTAAGTTCAGTGACTTGCAACACAGCCAGCACTCACAGTCAGGCGGTTTGGCTCCAGAATCCATGCTCCTCACTCCAGTCTACAACCAGGGGTGCCTGCTTCGTGGGGTTGCAAGCACTACCCAAAGATCCCTTAACTTGACACGTGGCACAGGGCACATCTAAACAAACAGCAGGTAATATACTTATTTCTTTGAGAAGTTATCTGCAGATTATTGTTTTCTTACAGGAGACCGAGGCTCAGTGGAATAAAGAACTCATCCAAGGTCGTTCAACCAATGAGTTAGTAAGTTGTGGAACAGAGATTTGAACTCAGGCCTGAGGGCTCCAAAGCTTTGTTCTTATGACTGTGCCACTAGAAAACCTCTTTCTAAGTCAAATATGTACCTGCTGAAGAGATTGTTGTTCAGCTGCTCAGTCGTGTCTGACTCTCTGTAACCCCATGGATGCCAGGTTTTCCTGTCCTTCACTGTCTCCTGGGGTTTGCTCAAACTCATGTCCATCAGTGATGCCATCCAATCATCTCACTTTCTGTCACCCTCTTCTCCTCCTGCCCTCAATCTTTCCCAGCATCAGGATCTTTTCCAGTGAGTCAGTTCTTCGTATCAGGTGATCCAAAGTATTGGAGCTTTAGCATCAGTCCCTTCAATAAATATTCAGGACTGATCTCCTTTAGGATTGACTGGTTGGATCTCCTTCCAGTCCAAGGGACTCTCAAGAGTCTTCTCCAGCACCACAATTTGAAAGCATCAATTCTTTGGTGCTGAGCCTTCTTTATGGTCCAACTCTCACATCCGTACATGACTAGTGGAAAAACCATAACTTTGACTATGTGGACCTTTGTTGGCAAAGTGATGTCTCTGCTTTTTAATATGCTAAGTTCATCATAGTTCCCCCCCCCCCCAAGGAGCAAGTGTCTTTTAATTTCATGGTTGCAGTTACAGTCCATAGTGATTTTGGAGCGCAAGAACATAAAATCTGTCACTGTTTTCATTGTTTCCCCATCTATTTGCCATGAAGTGATGGGATCGGATGCTATGATCTTTGTTGTTTGAATGTTGAGTTTTAAGCCAACTTTTTCACTCTTTTCTTTCACTTTCATCAAGAGGTTCTTTAGTTTCTCTTCACTTTGTGCCAATCTCATCTGCATAGCTGAGATTATTGATATTTCTCCCAACAATCTTGATTCCAGCTTGTGTTTCCTCCAACGCAGCATTTAACATGATGTACACTGCATATAAGTTAAATAAGCAGGGTGACAATATAGAGCTTTGATGTACTGACATCAAGGGAGTAATTTGGAATTAGTCCATTGTTCCACGTCCAGTTCTAACTATTGCTTCTTGACCGCATACAGGTTTCTCAGGAGGAAGGTAAGGTGGTCTGGTATTCCAGCCTCTTAAAGGGTACAGCCTTTATTTCTCCAAATTACAAGAATCTGACTTGTTTGTAAAAATTCCAGAAAAGTATATTCAATATTTTATAGTAACCTATAAGGGAAAAGAAGCTGAGAAAAATGGATATGTGTGTGTGTGTATAAACTAACACAGTGTTGTAAATCAACTATGCTTCAGTTTCAAAAAACTTGAAAAAAAAAAAAAAGAAAGGAATTCCAAGCAAAGGAGCCTAATCCCCACTTCATGATTGTTGATGGCCATTTCCCAAGATCAGGCTGGGTGCCCACAGTACTCAGATCTGAAAGGAAATACTCAGGATGGAGACTGAGCCAGGGAACGTGGAAACACCACTTTCCCTGGAGATACGTGACAAGGCCTTTATGAGTTAAAAACACTAACATCCCATTTTCTGGGCTCCCTCCCCAGCCTGGCTGCCTCCCTTGCATGTCTGGAAGCCCCTCGAGGCCATGTAGATCCTTTAGGTTACCCTGACCCTAAGGAAGAGATGGAGGTGACCTTGGTCCTTGTGCAACCCAACCTCCGAGATATTCCATAGACCTCGGTGCTGAAAGGACAGCTTGAAGGGCAGCTGATG
Organism: Neotragus pygmaeus; assembly: GCA_006410875.1. Lineage (NCBI taxonomy): Eukaryota > Metazoa > Chordata > Mammalia > Artiodactyla > Bovidae > Neotragus > Neotragus pygmaeus. The sequence goes on from SJYV01029888.1 coordinate 8,465, forward strand.
GACCCGTAATATCCCCACAAGAAGCCCTCTTCCACCCACTGGCCTCCTTTCTGTTCCCCAAGCTCATTCCCAACCCCAGAGCCTTGGCACTTCCACTGCCCTTGGCCTGGAAAGCCCTTTCTCGGGCTCTTCACACCACTGACTCCTTCTCTGTATTCAGGTCTGAGCTCATGTGTTCCCCTGGCCCACCCTGCCCCAAGTTGCCAACCGTCTCCCCCACCGTCACATCATCCTGTAGGTTTCTTTACAGCAAAGTTATCTTATTCTTTTATTGAATAGTCTATAGACTCGCTTTTCCAGCGAGGATATAAATTCTGAGGGCCAGAATCTTCTCTGTCTTGGCCACTAGTCAATTCCTAGGACTTAAAACAGCTCTGGTACACCGTGGGTGTTTGATAAATTTGGGGGAAGGATGGAAAGAAGGAAAGGAAGGAAGGAGGGAGGGAGGCAGCGGGAGGTTGAAGCAATCAATCTTCACAGCCCAGTTCTCATGCCTGTCCTACCCCAGGTATCCGTCATCTTATCACCTGTCACCAGTGGCTACTGGATTTGTCTCCCAGACCAGCCACCATCGATCCCCTTAACACCCTGAATTGCTCAGAGGACCCAAATGAGTTTTCCTTTCACTCACTCCCTCTCATCATCTCACAAGTTATTCCACTCTGCCTGGAGCCACACACCTCCCTTACTCTGATTAACTTTTAATTAACCTTCAGATCTCAGTTTAGACATGATTTCATTCAACATTCAGTTAACACAAATCACTCTACGAAGTTATCAAGTGAGAGAATTTTTGGTGATGAAGGAAGTGCTTTTACTTTAATCTTATGCCTTTTCTGTATATACTGTTTGAATTTTCTAACTACGTACATATATATTCTTTTAGTTTAACAGGGGTTATCTGAATACAGAATAATGGATTGCTTCTTATTTTCTTTGTAACATTTCTCTGCTTTGAAAAAATATCCTAATAAATAAATGTACTTTGTCAATGTCAGTACCACAATGACTTAATTATTACAGCTTCGTTTTATGGTTTAATATCTTACCAGGAGCCACCTTCCTGACTTCTTTCATTCATTCTACTATTTTTTTTCATAGTGAATTGCCTCCAGCTTCCATTACCAAATAGACTATTCGATCACCTGGAAAGAAATGGTAATTTTACCCTATTTTTTATTGTGTATAACTCTTAATTCTGTTTTATTTCTTCTTGTACTGGAGCTTGTAGAACCATGGTACATAATAGAGGCAATTGTGGGCATTCATATCTCATTCTTGATTGTAATGGGACTATTTCTACAGTTTGACCTTTGAAAAGGATTGTTGGCTTAAAGGAGGTGCCTTCCTCATAGGAAAGAAGTATTCTTCTATTGTCAGAGCCAGAGATGAGCCATTCGTGTAAACTGCTCTGCAGGATGAGGCTTGTTGTCACCCAAATCCAGTCCCTCTAATTACACTTCAACACTTCAGGAAATCTCTCTTGGGTCTCCCTGTCATTCCAAAGCACTTTTTGGGGTCCTGAGGTCTGTGAGTTCTCACAGCCTAGCTCCCTACGTGCTCTACTTGGGGTTCCCATCACCTCTCACCTGTAACCGCTGGTCTGTCTCCTAGACCAGCCACCACCGAGCCCTCTCCTGGTGTACCACATCCCTGGTTTCTGCTTTTCTCAGCCCTAGTGTCTTAGCCTCAGCTGTACTAAGACAGTACTTATCTCTGTATCCTGACTTCATCCTTGCAGGGTACCTGTTTTCAGCATCTCTCTTGGCTCCATCCTCTGCAATTCATGGGCAAGTCCAATCCCATTCTTTGTTTTCCTTAGATTTTACTGATGTGGGGAAATACTGATGAGAAAATATAAGTGAGAATAAGAACAGCAAAATCTTGATTAAAAAAAAAAACTATTTGTGTGTTACAGCCTGGGGGTGCAGGGAGAAGGCTGGAAGGAAACATACAGAAATCCTAAACAGTGGTTATTTCTGGGAGCTGGCAATATGCTACTTGTATGAATGGCCAAGTTCACTTTTTGATGAGTGTATGACTTATGGTGCCAGCAGCTTCATTTTCAGTGTGGAGTCTTCCTCAGGGAAAGTCTTGATTTCCTTTCCTTTTGTATTGCTTTTTAAAATCTCATCATGGCACCAATGTGTCTCTTCTGGTTCTAAAATACCTCCCCAAGCCAACGGTAGGAATAGTTATAATTTATTGAGTTCTTACTATGTGCCAGGGACTATACTAAGTGCCTTACATCATTGCCTGATTAAGAGTTCTGTAGGAACTGCTGAGTACAGCACGACTATTACAGCCTCGATTAATTCTCATGACAAACTCATGAAGTTATTATTGTTATTATCTTCATCCTGTAGGAGAAGAAGAAATTGAGATTTGGAGAGGTAATTCGCCACAGGTAGCTCAAGTGACATAGAGCCGGGTGGGGACTTTGGCCAACTAGAGAAACTCACCTCCAGTCCAAAGCAGGAGAGGGGTTACTGATGCCCAGCTGCTGGGGATTGTTTTCACATGGACATATGGGACAGAGCGCCCCATTGCTTAAGAGAAGCTGCTAATCAGATTTTCCTGGGATAAATCCTGAATTTTAAATTGCAGCGATATACTTAACTTATAAAAATACACAGGACTTCCCTGGTGGTCCAGTGATAGAGGCCACCTGCCAGTGCAGGGGACATGGGTTCGATCCCTGGTCTGGGAAGATTCCACACGTTCAGGAGCAACTAAGCCCATGAGTCACAACTATTGAACCTGTACCCTAGAGCCCGGGAGCCACAGCTATTGAGCCCACATGCCCGAGAGCCCATGCTCTGCAACCAGAGAAGCCACTGCAAAGAGAGGAGGCACCTACCCCCAAGTCTCCCCAACTAGAGAAGGCCCTTGAGCAAGCCCACATGCAGCAAATATGACCCGGCACAGCCAAAAATAATTAATTAATTAAAAAATATTAATAAAATTTAAAATCAAAATACAATAAAATACAAGTGGAAAACAGAACATAACACACCAAACAGAACATTCTGCAGTCCAAATTTGCCCTAGATGAACATTATCTGCTTCAGAAGCTCCACCTTGGATTAAGTTCTCCAGCCCCAAGAAGGCCCATTTGCTTCCCACTTTTGCCCCCACCGCAGTTTGTACACAGTCCATGTCTCACTCTTTGCAACCTCATGGAACTGTAACATACCAGGCTTCTCTGTCCATGGGATTCTTCAGGCGAGAATACTGGAGTGGGTTGCCATGTCTTCCTCTAGGAGATCTTCCCAACTCAGGGATCAAACCCACATCTCTTATGTCCCCTGCATCAGCAGGTGGCTTCTTCACCACTAGAGCCACCTGGGAAGCCTCCTTAGGCAAACAGTCAATAATTTTGGCTTTGCTGTCTCTACCACAACTACTCAGCTCTGCCATTTGGCACAAAAACCGTAAACTAATAGGCATGGCTGGATTTCAATACAATTTTATTTACAGACTCTGAAAGTTGAATTTCGTCTAGATTTTTTTTTTGTAATATGTCATGAACAACATTCTTCTTTTGATTTTTCCAACCATCTACATATGCAAAAACCAGCCTCAGCTAGTAGGCTATACAAAACAGGTGGTGTGATGCTTTAGACAACTTAAAATTCTTGACCGTTTCTCCAGGAGCCACTGGTGTTTGCTGGCTCTGCGTCCTAGTTTCAAGCTGCCTTCAGCCACCTTAGGTAAGGTGCATTTCACAAGCAGATGCGGGCATGTGTGTAGCTCTCTAGTCCCATGTGTTTTTGACTGGTCTGATTCAGTAGTTTTCACATTTAATTTTCAGCTGAACTTTTCCTTCCTATGAAATCTCTTGTTGAGAATGTGAAATAGCTATTAATAGGTGGTCCTACAACCCCGCTTCTTGCCCTGCCCACTGGCCCCTGATGTAAATCCTGGAAAAAGCACGCTGCTGGTAAGTCGCTTCAGTCGTGACTGACTCTGTGCAACCCCATAGACAGCAGGCCACCAGGCTCCTCTGTCCCTGGGATTCTCCAGGCAAGAACACTGGAGTGGGTTGCCATTTCCTTCTGCAATGCATGAAAGTGAAAAGGGAAAGTGAAGTCGCTCATTTGCGTCCGACTCTTAGCGACCCCATGGACTGCAGCCTACCAGGCTCCTCCGTCCATGGGATTTTCCAGGCAAGAGTACTGGCTGCTGCTGTTGCTAAGTCGCTTCAGTCATGTCCGATTCTGGGCTCCGCCATCCCTGGGATTCTCCAGGCAAGAACACTGGAGTGGGTTGCCATTTCCTTCTCCAATGCATGAAAGTGAAAACTGAAAGTGAAGTCGTGTCTGACTCAGCGACCCCCATGGACTGCAGCCTACCAAGCTCCTCCATCCATGGGAGTTTCCAGGCAAGAGTACTGGAGTGGGGTGCTATTGCCTTCTCCAACAGTGGATGGANTTTCGTCTAGATTTTTTTTTTGTAATATGTCATGAACAACATTCTTCTTTTGATTTTTCCAACCATCTACATATGCAAAAACCAGCCTCAGCTAGTAGGCTATACAAAACAGGTGGTGTGATGCTTTAGACAACTTAAAATTCTTGACCGTTTCTCCAGGAGCCACTGGTGTTTGCTGGCTCTGCGTCCTAGTTTCAAGCTGCCTTCAGCCACCTTAGGTAAGGTGCATTTCACAAGCAGATGCGGGCATGTGTGTAGCTCTCTAGTCCCATGTGTTTTTGACTGGTCTGATTCAGTAGTTTTCACATTTAATTTTCAGCTGAACTTTTCCTTCCTATGAAATCTCTTGTTGAGAATGTGAAATAGCTATTAATAGGTGGTCCTACAACCCCGCTTCTTGCCCTGCCCACTGGCCCCTGATGTAAATCCTGGAAAAAGCACGCTGCTGGTAAGTCGCTTCAGTCGTGACTGACTCTGTGCAACCCCATAGACAGCAGGCCACCAGGCTCCTCTGTCCCTGGGATTCTCCAGGCAAGAACACTGGAGTGGGTTGCCATTTCCTTCTGCAATGCATGAAAGTGAAAAGGGAAAGTGAAGTCGCTCATTTGCGTCCGACTCTTAGCGACCCCATGGACTGCAGCCTACCAGGCTCCTCCGTCCATGGGATTTTCCAGGCAAGAGTACTGGCTGCTGCTGTTGCTAAGTCGCTTCAGTCATGTCCGATTCTGGGCTCCGCCATCCCTGGGATTCTCCAGGCAAGAACACTGGAGTGGGTTGCCATTTCCTTCTCCAATGCATGAAAGTGAAAACTGAAAGTGAAGTCGTGTCTGACTCAGCGACCCCCATGGACTGCAGCCTACCAAGCTCCTCCATCCATGGGAGTTTCCAGGCAAGAGTACTGGAGTGGGGTGCTATTGCCTTCTCCAACAGTGGATGGAAAAACCACCATCCTACAGTCTGGTTTATAACAGTGAATGAACCATGAAATGGTCATAGAGCCACCTGGCAAAGGACTTTGCTTACAACTCTAAAATGTGTTGAAGACAGTGCGGTTCTGAGTAGTGATTATGAACTTGGCTTTGGAGTCTGAAAGACTTACATCTGAGTGTGTCACTTGTACCTGTGTCCTTGGGAAAATCATCTGCTTTATAGATTTCCTCATCTGTGAAATAGGGCTCGTAATACCAGGTATCTCACCAGGCTGTCTTGAGTGCTAGAGAGGAGAAAACCTGTAAAGTATTTAGAATGGCATGTGGTATATGGTAAGTGCTTCACGTGTATGACTTATTCTGATTTGTTATCCAGCCAGGTGAAAGGGGGTGGGGCTTAAAAACAAACAGGAATCTGTGGCTGAAACTCTCAAATCCAAACAAGAAAAAGGAAGGCCTTTTCTCAATATCAGGGAAGGAGTTCTGAGTTTGTCCTTCTTCTAAGAATTTCTTTGAGTCTTCAAATCTTCTCTCCAAGACTCCTCTTCATGGTTCTGAGTCCCTTCTCTGCCTGGTAAGTGGAGAATCCGAACTGAGAGAATGGGCTCATATCACACGGCTTTTCCTGTGAAATGCCTCTGGTTTGGGGCATACTTGTAGTGTGGGTTAAATACATGGCACTCCTCAAGACAAGGAAGCAACCTAAATGTCCATCAGCAGAGGAACGGATAAAGAGGATATGCTACGTATACACAATGGGACGTTACTTAGCCATTGTATACCTGAAACTACCGTAACATTGTAAATAAATTTTACTCCAATATAAAATAACAGTTAAATTACAATAAAAGCCTGCTTCCTGGGGGAGGAGGGGGAAAGGATGAAATAATGCTGTTTGCAGTAACAAGGATGAACCTAGAGATTATCATAATAAGTGAAGTAAGTCAGAAAGAGAAGGGCAAATACCATATGATACTACTTATATGTGGAATCTGAAATATCACATAAATGAATTTCCACAAAGCAGAAATTGATGCACAGATATACAGAATAGACTTGTGGTTGCCAAGGGTCAGGGTCGGGGGAGAGGTAGGGAGAGGGATGGATTGGGAGCTTGGGATTAGCAGATGCAAACTGCAACATATAGAATGGATAAGCAACAAGATCCTACTGTATAGCAAACGGAACTATATTTAATATTCTGTAATAAGACATCAGAGAAAAGAATATGAAAATTATATATATATATATATATACACGTATAACTGAATCATTTTGGTGAACAGCAGAAACTAACAGAACATTGTAAATCAAATACACTTCAATAAACTAAAACTTTAAGAATATACATGGCACAGGACTTCCCTGGTGGTTCAGTGGCTAAGACTCTGTGCTCCCAATGCAGGGGGCCCAGGTTCGATCCCTGCTTGGGGAACTAGATCCTACATGCCACAACTAAGATCCTGTGGGGCCAAATAAATAAATAAAATGTTTTTTAAAATTCATAGCACTCCTATTATTATCAAATAATGATAGACATAGTGTAACGGTAAAGCCAGATGCAAATATTGACTCTTCCCTTCACCAGCTGTGACAACTCTCTCCTCTGCAATCCTGCATTGGCTCATCATTGCATGTCAGTGTGAATAGTCCCTACCTCCTAGGATGGTGGATGAGAATAAATGAGAAGAATGTAGGTTTCAGCTCTGTGCCTTGCCCGCTGGAAGCACTTCAAAGGTGCTAGCCGTTATAATGATGCGCCTAGAGCTTTGCAAAAATTATCTTACTTCGTATATGATCTTATTTAATTCTTACAGTAACTACTCTGAAAATATAAGCCCAGCTGTGTGTGAATATAAGCCTTGTCTGCGGTGCTCGACACCACCTGGCCCCTCACCTCCACGGCATCTTTCTACGGGCAGAGACAAGAACAATAAGGCATTATTTCACGCTGTGTTGTGGTGAGAGGTTCTGAAATTGTTTGTCATTTACGAGAACTGGCAGAGCCATTAACTGCCCCGGAGACTGGCTAATTGGCTAGTTAACAAACACCCACAACGATTATCAAACACCAGCAATGAGTTAACTGAGGCTGATGGCGAAGGAAGAAAACCAAAGAGAAGACTGACAGTCGTTTCCCCAGGATATACCCGCGCAATTCTGTCCTCCTGAAGGAGTGAGCCGCACAGCAGAGCCCAGCAAGCTGTGGTTCCAGGCAAGGGGATCGTCGAATGGGGACTATCCTATGTTATCTATCAGGGAGAGCGGGTTGCTCTGAATCCGTGCCTGGAATCCACACTGAGGAGTCAGCAGACCTTGACTGCGTTCTGGCTCACCACTTATGCATTTGAGTGCAAGCAGTTTTGTTTTGTTTTCTAATTGGAAGATTATTGCTTTACAATGTATGGTTTCTGCCATACAACAACTCGAATCAGTCATAACTATATATTAATATATATCCCTTCCCTCACGAGCCTCTCTCCCACTGCCCCCAGAAATATTTATTTGGCTCCTTGGGGCTTTGTTGCAGCATGAGGGGGTCTTAGTTCCCCTGACCAGGGATCGAACCCAAGTATTCTGCATTGCAAGGTGGATCCTTAACCACTGGACCACCAGGGAAGTCCCTAAGCACAATGCTATTGGCCAGTTGTTTCATCTGTAAAATGGGACGGTAAGTTTTTATATATAAATATATATATACACACATATATGCCTACCCACTGGGTTTTCCCCAGTGGCTCAGCAGTAAAGAATCTACCTACAATGCAAGAGCCACAGGAAACCCATGTTCGATCCCTGGGTTGGGAAGATCCCCTGGAGGAGAAAATGGCAATCCACTCCAGAATTCTTGCCTGGAGAATCCCATGGACGAGGCGCCTGGCGGGTTACAGTCCATGGGATTACAAAGAGTTGGACATGATGAAGCAACTTAGCATGCACACGCACACACACACATGTATATTCCACTTTCTTTTCCCCTTTCCCCTCATTGACTGGGAAAAAAAATATCAGCTCTCATGATGAATGCTTATGCTTCCTAGCTCTTTGCCCTTCTAAATAGATCCCAGGATCATGCAAAATCTAAGCAGAAAGTTTCCGTCTCCTGCTTTTTTTTTTTCTCTACTAATCTCCTTTTTGTGCCCCAAGAAAGACACTGATTGACCCACCAAGGCAGACCCACAAGTCTGAAGGATCTTCACTGTGGGAGAGAAGAAGCCCCAGGCTGGGCCCAGGTGTTCTTTCTGCCCCCGTCCCCCGACTCAGGGCCACACTTGTTTCCACAGGGGCTTTCCGAGGTGTGTGCAAGAAAATTGATCACTTCCCTGAAGATGCTGACTACGAACAGGATACAGCGGAGTATCTCCTGCGTAAGTTTCCCTGACTTCCAGGGTCCCCCTGGCGGGAGGGTGGTGAGGAGGGGTGCCCTACAGTCACCCAGCTGCCTCTGAGTTTGAGGTTCCCCAATACCTAGCCTCAGAAAAGGATATGTGCAACGAAGGTTCAGGAAAATCTTTGCTACTAGACAGAGACATTCAGGCAGTTCTGATATCTGAGTCTCTTTCATTTCAATGAGCTAAAAACAGGAAAAGAAAAAAAAAGGAAAGGTGAATCAAACCTTAAAAGTTCTTTTTAGTCCACTTACAAGAAAATCTAAGGGCTTTCTTCAACTTGAATACAAGTTTTCTGCCTGCCCCAGAGGGTGGATTTGAGGTGCTAATGGGCAAAGTGCTAATGGGTGAGGCGCTAATGGATGAAGTGCTAATGGGCGAGGTCCTAAGGGGCAAGGCCTGGGAGAATAAATGTAAACCAAGGTTCACCCTTCTTCAGTTTCAACAGCACTGGGGCAGGGCCAGTGTCTCCCCATAGATTGTCCCAAGGTCAGTGGCCCTGATATGATGTGAACTGTCATGAACACAGAATGTGGGAGGCAGTAGTTTCCTTTTGAGGAAACTCAGGCAAGGGCTCTGGATTCTGTCGACCAGGCTTTTTACTCCACTGACGCCCTACTCTCTGGGTTAGATCTGGACCGAGTTGCTTTACCTCTCATTGTAAGACCAAATACTATAAAACTCTTAGAGGAAAACAGAGGCAGGACACTCTGTCATAAATCGCAGCAAGATCTTTTTTGACCACCTCCTAGAATAATGAAAATAAGAATAAACAAATGGGACCTACTTAAAAGCTTTTTCTCAGCAAAGGAAACCATCAACAAAACAAACAGACCATCCTCAGAGCGTGAGAAAATATTTGCAAACAGAGCAATTGACAAAGAATTAATCTCCGAAACATACAAAGAGCTCATGTAGCTCAATATCAAAAAACAAAAACAAATGACACAATCAAAAAATGGGTGGAAGACCCAAAATAAACCTCTCTCTAAAGAAGACACACAGATAGCCAACCAACACATGAAAAGATGCTCAACATCACTAATAATTAGAGAAATGCAAATCAAAACTACATCGTCAAAATTCTCTCATCTTTCTTTATAGTCAGGAATGAAGACTATAACGTCATCTATTTAACAGGGTCGGGAAAATTAAATAAGCTGGTGCACATTACACTCCGACTGAAACCATACATGTTGGCTCTTTTTTGTGGCATGGGATGAACAACAGCCACCGCCAACAGCAGCCAAGGGCCTGACATTGATCCTAACACAGAGAGAATTGGAAACAATGTAATTTAAACAGAATTTCTTCAACAGGGAGCCTGAGTTTCTTCAAAAGGAAAATTTTAAGGCACTGACTAATTTACTATTAGAGAGTGTTAAATGTAACATTTTTTTAAAAAAACTACTACAGTAATATCAATAAAAACTTCAAGAAATTGTGGTATTCTGATTATGCCTGTAACTCATAACTCAAGCAGAGTGTTTTACAATTAAAATCAGTTTTCACTCTGCTCATGCTTGCTAGTCTGCAGAGGGGCTGTGGGTATTCATACGAGCCTTTAATCACATAACAATATAAGTGGTCCTGGGAGATCAGTTTGAAAGAAACAGACACTTCTAAGCTAAATTTTAAAACAGAAACATATTATTTCTCTTTTTTCAGCTACTTGGATTTGTCCAATGCTGCCTAGGGTTTATATGAGCAGCTCAAAAAGGTCTGATGTGGGAATAGAAGCCACATTTAGAGAGGGAGCTTGACCAGAGTCAGAGGGATGACATCGGCTATTATTACTTGGACTTCCTCAGAAAAAGGATTATTCTAAAGCTATCACAAGTGGGGTTTTGCCAGAGTGCCTAAGTTTTTACTTTTCTTCCCTATTTTGATGTTTGCCCTGCTGGGGATGAAACAGAACTGTGAGTTCTATTTCACAACTTGCAAAACTGATTTTAAATTCTTCCAAGAGATGCACCTCTTTTCCAACAAAATATGTCTCTCCCCTCTTGGAAGGTGAAGGTCCTCACCAGCAGCCACCAAACCAGTTTAAGGAGGGACCGTCCCAAGCACGTGAATTTCCTGCTGGAAATTTTGGAATCCCTGACCCAGTCACGTGGAGCCAGGGGTCCCGTTCCTGCAGGGGTCTCCAGTCCGTCCAGTCCACAAGCTTCTAGTTCCTGCTGCGAGCACACCCCGGGAGGATGGGATTCTCCACACTGATTTGCTTTTTCTTCTTTCTTATATGTGGTTGGGGGTTATAGCTTAAACCTATAGCAGAAGGTTTAATAGTCCACAGGTCTTATTGACTTGAGCAGTGGTCCCCAACCTTTTTGGTTCCAGGGACTGGTTTCATGGAAGACAATTTTTCCATGGACAGCAGGGGTGAGGGGTGGAGGGGATGAAAGATTCAAGCACAATAGTGTACCAGCTCCTGTGAGGATCTAATGACACTGATCTGACAGGAGGCGGAGTTTAGGCAGTAACATGAGTGATGACCCACTGGCCTGCTGCTCACCTCCTGCTGTGCAGCCTGGTTCTTAACAGATCACAGATGGGAAGCGGTCCAGGGCCTGTAGGTTGGGGATCCCTAGACTGGAGAAATCCCTAACATAGCACTGGAGCTGGCCGAGCCCTGCTCAGACACTGAAGGTGAAATTACCCTGGAACAAGCTTCCCTCCCCACTGCTAGGACCACAGCTTAGCCCCATATAGATTAGGAAGGAGGAACAGGGAAAGAAGACAGTAGGACCTCTTTAATTGTCCTGAAGCCAGACAAAAACCTTCTTGTTCATCTAGATAAACCAAATCCAAGGTTGGGGATTCCCTGGCGGTTCATTGGTTAGGACTTGGTGCTTTCACTGCTGAAGCTGGGGTTTGATCCCTGGTGAGCAAACTAAGATCCCACAAGCCATGCATCACAGCCAAAAAAACCCACAATGAATGAATGGAGGGCAGACTCCATCTGACTTAGGAGAAAGTGGCAGCAGAGCACGTCCTGTGTGAGGCTGGCACCTGTAGCCAGAGTCTTTAGAACCTGCTCTGATCCTGCCCGTGGGGCAGAGATGGGATCTGGCTACTGCCTGGTTTCCAGATGGTTCCCACACCACATAGGAAGCAACCACGTTCCCACGTCTCACAGCCACACATCTCAAATACACACAACCAACGCAATTCAGTAGCTTCCAACGTTCAGATCATCTCCTTCGGGCATAATCACACTGTAATCATACTTTGAAATTTTTTTAAAATTGTTTTTAAGGTGCTCTCCTTTAATCAGTTGAACTCATCACATTGAATATTCCAGCAGTTCCCATCAAGGACACAATGCAAACAATTGCTTCAGAGATCTGTGCAAGAGTTCCTAACAAGTCCTTGATATCACTGGCGGTAGACCCACTCCTAATATTTGTGGGGCCCAGGGCCAAGGTTCATATGGAAACTCATAGGCCATATGGGTAAATAGTTAGATGCTGTAAATAAGCTATGCCCACCAAAGACCCCAGAGCTTACTTCCCAGGATATCCCTTGACATGGGCACTAGAGGAACCAGGGGCCCCATCCTGCCTCCTGCAAGCCTGTGTGGGACCCCAGATGTGCAGGGCAAGCCAGGCCTAGGCCAGGACTCCTGGACAGTGACTGACTGGCCTGAAGCCAGGATGGGGACTGATCTAATCACCCTCCCAGGGGTCACGACAGCCAGGATCCCTCCCTTCATGCTTCAGGTCTCCTATCGAGGTCTCTAGTTAGTTTGAAGCCCCTCCCAAAACTTTCCCATCACAATGGGGACAGTTACTGGGATCCTGGTCTGCCCAGACGCCAACACTGGGTGACTTGGGGTGGTCATCCCTAAACAAAAGCTAGAATTTTTTTCATTTTCTTCTTTTCATGAAGAGAATCTCACCCTCGTTCTCGTCCATCGGCCCTCCCAGGCAGATCCCAAATCAGCTACCAAACTTGCAGAAAACGTTTTCCTTGAAAAGACAAAACAAGAGCAAGCACACAAGCAGAGCCCAGCCCTGTGCATGCGGAGCCTGAGTACAGCCACACTGCAGCAATAGGAAGGGATGCAGCTGAGTCCCGGAGAAGGCAGTGGCGCCCCACTCCAGTGCTCTTGCCTGGAGAATCCCATGGACGAGGAGCCTGGTAGGCTGCAGTCCATGGGGTCGCTGAGGGTTGAACACGACTGAGCGACTTCACTTTCACTGTTCACTTTCATGCACTGGAGAAGGAAATGGCAACCCACTCCAGTGCTCTTGCCTGGAGAATCCCAGGGACGGGGGAGCCTGGTGGGCTGCCATCAATGGGGTCGCACACAACTGCAGCGACTTAGCAGCAGCAGCAGCAGCTGAATCCGTGAGAAAACCCACAGAGCGGTGAAGTTCCGAACACTGAGCTTGACCTTCAATGCCAAAAATGCACTGACCACCTTTTCCTGCTGCCCCACTGCTCCTGCACATGCGCCACGATTGTAAAGATGCTACCGTCTGCTCAGCCGCTAAGCACCAGGCCCTCGAGTCATCGTCAACACCTCTTTCTCTCACATCCCACTGCCAGATCTTTAGGATTTACCTTCAAAATACATCCTGAGTCTCTCACCACCCATCTACAACCGAGTCCATGCTACGGTCAGCCCAAGTCTGGGTTCTTACAGCCCTTTCAGCCACACCAGCCCACCCTTCAAGGGCTCACACCTGGGTCCGTGCTCTCTGCTCTCACTATCTTGGAAGTCTTCTTTTTTATATATATGCCTTTGACAGTCACCTTTATTTCATTTTTTTCTTCCGGTTTTATTGATATATGACTGATATACAGTGTTGTATAGATTGAAGGTGTACAGCATCATGGTTTGACTTACATACATCACGAAATGATGACCACANGTCCATCGGCCCTCCCAGGCAGATCCCAAATCAGCTACCAAACTTGCAGAAAACGTTTTCCTTGAAAAGACAAAACAAGAGCAAGCACACAAGCAGAGCCCAGCCCTGTGCATGCGGAGCCTGAGTACAGCCACACTGCAGCAATAGGAAGGGATGCAGCTGAGTCCCGGAGAAGGCAGTGGCGCCCCACTCCAGTGCTCTTGCCTGGAGAATCCCATGGACGAGGAGCCTGGTAGGCTGCAGTCCATGGGGTCGCTGAGGGTTGAACACGACTGAGCGACTTCACTTTCACTGTTCACTTTCATGCACTGGAGAAGGAAATGGCAACCCACTCCAGTGCTCTTGCCTGGAGAATCCCAGGGACGGGGGAGCCTGGTGGGCTGCCATCAATGGGGTCGCACACAACTGCAGCGACTTAGCAGCAGCAGCAGCAGCTGAATCCGTGAGAAAACCCACAGAGCGGTGAAGTTCCGAACACTGAGCTTGACCTTCAATGCCAAAAATGCACTGACCACCTTTTCCTGCTGCCCCACTGCTCCTGCACATGCGCCACGATTGTAAAGATGCTACCGTCTGCTCAGCCGCTAAGCACCAGGCCCTCGAGTCATCGTCAACACCTCTTTCTCTCACATCCCACTGCCAGATCTTTAGGATTTACCTTCAAAATACATCCTGAGTCTCTCACCACCCATCTACAACCGAGTCCATGCTACGGTCAGCCCAAGTCTGGGTTCTTACAGCCCTTTCAGCCACACCAGCCCACCCTTCAAGGGCTCACACCTGGGTCCGTGCTCTCTGCTCTCACTATCTTGGAAGTCTTCTTTTTTATATATATGCCTTTGACAGTCACCTTTATTTCATTTTTTTCTTCCGGTTTTATTGATATATGACTGATATACAGTGTTGTATAGATTGAAGGTGTACAGCATCATGGTTTGACTTACATACATCACGAAATGATGACCACAGTATGTTTAGTGAACATTCACCTTCTCGTATAGACGCAAAATTAAAGAAGCAGAAAAAATTTGTTTCCTTGTGATGAGAACTCTCAGGAGTTACTCTCTCGGTTTTTATGTATAATGTCCACCTGTGTTAATTTTATTTACCATGCTGCACATTAAATCCCTAGTACTTACTTTTCCTATAACCTGAAAATCTGTACCTTTTGACCACCTTCGTTTACATTCCCCATCCCTCTAGTCCCCACTTCTAGTCACCACAAATCTGGTCTCTTTTTCTATGAGTTTGTTTTTGAAGTCAATCTGACCTACAACTGGGACTTTCCTGGTAGCTCAGCTGGTTAAGAATCTGCCTGCAATGCAGGAGACTCCAGTTAGATCCCTGCTTCAGGAAGATCTGCTGGAGAAGGGAACGGCTACCCACTCCAGGATTCTGGCCTGGAGAATTCTATGGACTGGGGTCCATGGGGTCACAAAGAGTTGGACATGACTGAGTGATTTTCACTTTCACTTTCTGACCTGACAACATGATGTTGGTTCCTGTTACACAACAAAATGATCTGATATTTTCAAAATGATCGCCATGATAAGTCTAGTCACCATACCATCTTGAAATTCTTAATAATTTTAGAACAAGAGGCCTTGCATTTTCATCCTGCATAGGGCCCTAGCAATTAGGTAATAGCTCCTACCCATCATCTCTGTTAGAATGTAAGCCCCATAAGGGTGGGACCTTAGCTCTTTTGTACCTCAATGAAGGCAGAATTTATCCAGCTGATATTCTGGCCCAAGTAGTCCAGGAAATACTCTAATACTGGTTGGATAAATACTGGGATCCCCACTTGAAGGCCCCTTCCCCCCAAACCTTAGGGCCTCTCTGTGATCCAGCAACAAGAGTTAACACACTTGTTTCGAAGACTTGCCCTGGGCCTCAGCTAGCATCCCTTTTTTCCCCTTTGAAGGGCCACGCCTGTGCCCCTTGGGTTGGTTAAACATTTGTGCCAGTATGCCAGGACCCAGCAGAGCCCCTGGCATTTTGTAGGTGTCCAAGAAGCCTTGATGAATGAATAACTAAATTCATGTGTTTATCCAGTGACTAAATAGATATTGCATGGTCATTGCCAGACTCGGTACTAAACAAATGTTCGTGTGTTTTGGGAAAGACAGCTTGTGATCTAGTGGGAATCCCAGGATGCCCCACCAGCTACCTGCATTGCAGGGCCCAGGGCAAAATGAAAATCCTGGGTTTCTGGTTCAAAACGCAGGCCCCAAATGCTGTTTCCCTTCTTTTGCCTTCTCTCTCTCCACCTGGCATGGTGTCTTTTACTTGCTATGTAATGTCACACTGCCTCCGGCATGAGGAAACTCAAGCGTGCCTAGGGCTTGCACCCTGATTCTCCCTGTGTCCATGCCCAGGAGCCAAGGGTGGCAGGGGTCACTGGTTGGGGTGGGGGAGGGGCAGCTAGGAACCGCCCCAAGGATAACAGGAGGTAGCCATGTGGTAGGGAGTGGGATGCCACGTGGGTCGAGGTTCAAAGCCCATGGCGCATGCTCCACTGGCCCATCAGACTTATTTGAAAAACACACATTCAAAGACAAAGCTATTATGCATTTCAGGATGATGACTACAGACCATTAACCCCAAGCCCAGGGTATTAGCTGTAGACTCTCTCCTCCTGCTCATATGCAGTCCTCCAACCAGTCACCCCCATGCCCGTGGAGGGGGATCCCAGGGCTGGCTGGGTGCAGGCAGAACCCTCTCTCCTTCTCTCCACAGGGGCTGTGAGGGCCTCCAGCGTCTTCCCCATCCTCAGCGTCACGCTGCTCTTCTTCGGCGGGCTCTGCGTGGCAGCCAGCGAGTTCCACCGCAGCAGACACAACGTCATCCTCAGCGCGGGCATCTTTTTTGTCTCTGCAGGTGAGCATCTTCGCCTCCGGCCGGAGAGCATCACAGACACCAAACCCAAGCCAGGGCCAGAAGGACAAAGCCATGCTATTCAGGGTTCCCTCCAGGGAAGGAACAAGAAAATGTTCAACCTGTGTGTTAAGAATGAGAACCAAAGGCTTTAATAAGAACCAGAGATGCTGACAATCCAGCTGGAGAGTGGACGGAGTGAAGATGAGGAGGAGATGGGGTACTTAGGTCGGCTCAGAGACGGGAGAATGATTAATAAGAGTGTGCCTGTGTATGTCTGCTCAGGGTGGGCAGGGAGCGTGTATGGTGTGTGTAAGGTGTGACCCGAGGGATGAGTCCAGTGTGTTTTAAAGGGGTCCAACTTCTGGATACGATCATACACTATTTCTGGCCCCGTGAGACCTGGGTTTACTGGTGAACTATTGGTCACAGCTCTTCAAGCACTCAAATCCTCAGGCTGTCCAGAGCATCTCTGGGAACAACAGAAAACCCAGCAGCCTTAGGTGCCCTCAGGGAAGATCTTATCAATAGCAGCCCTGACGGAAGGTGGCAAAGGGTGGTAAGGAGGATGAGCAGTCTCGAGAAGGGTTCCTGTTTCTGCCTCCTTTTTCCTTCTTTATCTCCATCCCTCCTCCATCCCCTCATCTTCCTCCCTTTGGGGTTTCCACGCCTTCATTGCTTTGCAGTCTCTTCGCACCTCACCCTTCAGTCAATGCCATCTGAATGAAATGCTTTAGAGATGAACAGAGGGAAGAGAGCTTGACTCTTTGTTGATGGCCTCCAAACTTTAACCCATAATGGCAGAATACTTACTGGGGTAGAAACAGAGGGGCAGCTTCCCAGGTGGCGATAGTGCTAAAGAATCTGCCCGCCAATGCAGGAGATGCGAGAGATGTGGGTTTCTATCCCTAGGTGAGGAAGATCCCCTGGAGGAGGAAATGGCAACCCACTCCAGTATTCTTGCCTGGAGAATCCCATGGACAGAGGAGCCTGGCGGGCTGCAGCCTATGGAGTTGCAAAAGAGACAGACGTGGCTTAGTGACAAAACAACCCCCACAGAAAAAGAATAGCTTACCTGCCTGGATTTGAATTTTGGCTAAACTTATGGGGCCCTGGAAATGTTACCAACTCCCTGTGACTTGATTTCCTCAACTGTAAAAAGGGGGGGCGGCGAGTACCAGTACTTATTTCATAGGGTTTTTGGAAGGAGGTTGGATATAAAAGCACAATATTATTTTCTAGCAAGGTAAAAGCAACACAATAGTTTTGACTTTGGAAGCCCAGCCCCTCTAGGATCTTTCTCAGTTTTCTCCCTACTCTTTTCCCTTCTCGGAAATGGGGAAGGTGGACGGAATCCAGTGCTGAGTATCTGGGAACCAACTCGAGCCACAGACCATCTTGTCAGGAGAATAAGCTCAGCCTATGATC
The DNA here is from genome assembly GCA_006410875.1 of Neotragus pygmaeus. NCBI lineage: Eukaryota > Metazoa > Chordata > Mammalia > Artiodactyla > Bovidae > Neotragus > Neotragus pygmaeus. Next base: position 26,402 of record SJYV01029888.1, read on the forward strand.
TTATTAAAGGCGACACTCTGTGTGGACAGACGCTAACAGCTGGCAAGCCCAGGGACTTGCATTGCTCTGAGGTACATTCTAGTTGTCAGGGGCCCCTCTAGACCTCCGGGTCTCTGACTGACACAGAGGATGCTGTGTTGTGCTGACGTGAGGGTTTCCTAAACAGGAGAAGATCATTATTTTGTCCCCCAAGGGGACTGTGAAGGAGAGTGTGTCACCAGCAAACGTCTTGTTACAAGGGGTTTTGTGAGAGACAGCAGGTAGAATAGACACACGGGAACTGGGGAACACAAAGGCAGCAACAAGGCCCTGAGGGGGAGCCAGAAGCTGGGGGTCTAATCCTAGCTATCCCCCCACAACTGACCTCCGTGAGGACCCTGAAGAGCCTCAGTTTTTCCACCTACAAAATGAAAGTAGGATTCAGCACTCCCTAAGGCTCTTTTTGCTCAGTTATTCTAAGGTTCTATGATTTCTGGTAAGCAGTCAACAACCCTTTATTGAGTACCTACTATGCGCCAGGAACTGGGCATTATACTCAAGACCATGGGCTCTGAGGTAAGGCTGCCTGGGGCACATCATGGCTTTAGCACTCCCCTGTGCAGTAACCTCAGGCAAGTCTCTTAACCAGTCAGTGCCTCCGTTTCCTCATCTGAAAAACGGGGGTAATAACGGCTCTACCTCTTAAGCCTGCTCGGAGGATTAGATAGTTGGCATATGGAAAATGCCTAGAACTGCATCTAGCTGGCAGTAACTGTGGGATGCACAGTGCGTGCTAAGTCACTTCAGTCATGTCCAACTCTGTGACCGCTTGGACTGTAGGCCGCCAGGCTCCTCTGTCCTTGGGATTCTCCAGGCAGCAATACTGGACTGGGTCACCATGTCCTTCTCCAGGGGATCTTTCCAACCCAGGATAAACCTGCATCTCTTATGTCTCCTGCATTGGCAGGCAGGTTCTTTACCACTAGCACCACCTAGGATGCATAATAGCTGGGATTATACATGTTGTACCATTTAATTCTAGTGTTGATTCAATTCAACAAATATGCACCGAGCTCTTGCTATGGGTCAGGCTCTGGGCAAGGAGATAAGACCATAGCAGTGACCAAACCTAGCTAGATCTGAGCTCAGGGAACAAGAGACAATCTTGGGTCAAACCCCACCTTTGCCATTTCCCAGGGCGTGCCAGGTGGTAAAGAACGCACCTGTCCATGGAGGAGATTTAAGAGACACCAGCTCAATCCCTGGGTCATGGAGATCTCCTGGAGGAGGGCATGGCAACCCACCTCAGTATTTCTGCCTGGAGAATCCCGTAGACAGAGGAGCCCGGTGGGTTACAGTCCATGGGGTCGCAAAGAGTCGGACATGACTGAAGCAGCTTAGCAGAGGCACACAGGCCATTTCCCAGCTGTGTTGACTTGGGAGGTTATTTTCTCTGTGCCCCAGTTTCCTCATCTATTAAAAAAAAATGTTTTTTGTTTTTTTAAAGCAGGACTGTTGCAATGATTAATTGAGATCATGCACGTAAAGACTTTGCACAGTGCCTGGCATATCATCAGTGTCCCAGAAACAAGTGGCAACTCGCTTGGCTTGTCACCTCCTTTAACCTGCGCTGACATCGGAGTATCTCTTTGAGCTTCTTTATTTATTTATTTTTTTCAGCAAGACTTCTTTCCAGGGCTTCTCAAACTTTGCCACCAAAATTTTCCTGCAGGCAGAGGAGAGTGAAAAATGTGACCCTGGGGAGTCAGAGGGCATCACCAGAAGCTGCCTTCCATGAGCTGAAATGTCTTTGAAGTCTGTCTCCCATTTATACTTAAAAATTCATGTGAATTCTGCTCTCTTCTCCTTATTATATCCATGTTCATTTTAATATAAAAGAATGTGTCTTCCCTACTCATCTTCAAGCCAAACTGACACTCCAGAAACAGGAGTCGTTTTTTTTCACCCAGTGGTTTTCTGCAGCTTGACACAGGGCTGGCCGTGTCAACCCCCAGATGAAGAAATAGCTCCGTGATTAGCACCTGCTGCCTACCTGCTGAGTGCCTGTGCTGGGTAAAGCCAAGAGGTGACAGGGAGGAAGCAAACCCTGGCCCTGCCTTCTAGGGGAGAGTCCTAGATGGAGTGGCCAGAGAAACATATTCAAAACATGAATCCCTTTAATGCATGAGCACCAGTCAATCAGAACGGTAGCACTGGAGAAGAATGGAGTGGCCCTTGCTATGCCCAGCTTTAACCCTTTGTACAGATGAACCTGTTTGCAGGACAGAAGTAGATGCAGATGTAGGGAATGGATGTGTGGATCTGAGGTGGGGGGATGAATTGGGAAATTGGGACTGACCTATGTGTACTGCCATGCGTAAAACAGAGAGCTGGCAGGAACCTACTGCCTAGGTTCCTACTAGCTCAGTTCGGTGCTCGGCGATGACCTAGATGGGTGGTAGGGATAGCGAGTGGAGAGGTCCAAGAGGGAGGGGATATATGTATGCCTATCGGTGATTCATGTTGTTGTACAGCAGAAACTAATACAACATTGTAAAGCAACTATGTTGCTTAGTTGCTCAGTCGTGTTCAACTCTTTGCAACCCCATAGACTGTAGTCCACCAGGCTCCTCTGTCCATGGAATTTTCCAGGCAGGAATACTGGAGTGGGTTGCCGCTTCCTACTCCAGGGGATCAAACCCACGTCTCTTGGGTCTCCTGTATTGCCAGGCAGATTCTTTTCCAGTAGTGGGAAGTTCCAAAGCAACTATACCCCAATTAAAAACAACAACAACAACAGCAAAACCAACACAGTTTTAACTCTTTGGTTGCTGGACTCTGGGGAAATCTTGAGGATCCCCAGGAAGAGTATGAGGCATTCAATGGTGGGGATACTCAGCAGGCCAGTGGAGATGGTTATCTACCAACTAGTACTGGGAACTGTGGGCTTCCCAGGTGGCACTAGTGGTAAAGAAGCAGCCTGCCAATTCAGGAGATGTAAGAGACCTGGGATGGATCCCTAGGTCTGAAAGATCCTCTGGAGGAGGGCACAGCAACCCACTCCAGTATTCTTGCCTGGAGAATCCCATGGACAGGGGAGCTTTGTGGGCTACGATCCGTAGGGTTCCAAAGAGTCAGACACGACTGAAGTGACTTAGCATGTATGCACTGGGAACTGTAACAAGGGCCAACTTCCATTTAGAGGCAGCCTGGGTTTGTAGGCTAGGAGACTCCAGCTGATGTACAAGCCTCCCTGAGTCATTACTGGTATAAGGCTCAGATGAGGCCCTAAAAGCAAAGAGACACAAAAAGATATCGTCAGCTTTGGACAATCATGTGAGAGAAGCAGCCACAGACCCTCAGGTTCTTTCATTCCTTCTTACTACTCCTTAGAGAATCAATTTCTCTCCAAGCGACTGGGCAGCTCTTTCCAGAACTATTCTGTTGGCACTTGGATCACAAAGTCTGCAGACCTTGCCTACTGGGGACAACAGCTTCACATTCCCCAATTCCTGATGTTTGAACAACAGCTAATTTAAAACATTATTGTACCCCCGTGCAGATAAAAAGATATAGTTAGTTACTGTCCCTTACCCATGGGTCATTCTTTCTCCAGACTTCGTTCCAGACCCAGAAATATCCACTGGGCAGCCATATCTGGACTCTCAATAAGCACTTCTAACCCCATTCTTCTTCTGTAAGCCTCCTCTCTCTGCTGCCTCTTATTGAGGCTCAAGATGCCATCAACTTTCCCACCATCCAGGCGAGACTGCTACTATAAGTTATTCTCAACTCTGTTGTCAATAGCCTTTCATCTCCTGGTGAGCCAGGAGCTGTTCAGGACCTGCTCAAACGTCACCTTGTCTTCAGAACGAAGCGGCTTAGTCATCCTCTCTTTTTTGCTCCTGAACCATTTTATACGCGTCTCTGGTGGTGCCCTTCCTGTATTTTGCTGCATTTACATGTCAGTTTCTTCTACTAATGGTGAGGAACTCAAGGGCAAGGATCTGTATCTCGTTCATTTTACCATCCTCATGGCTTAGTGCTGAAGACTAAGTTTTGATGGAATGAATTGTTTCTAAGGGAAAATACATGCACCTTGATTTCTGCCGCACTTGCTGGAGGAGTAAGGTGTATTCTTTAGCTGAATGCTTCCCACCAGGGATGGATCAGCAGAATTTTTCATTTCCCGAGAGACAGACCCTGCAAGAAGAGTTCGGCAGCTGGATTTCCGGCCATAAATCCAGTCTCCTCTCTCCCTGTCATCTCCACATTTTCAAAGTAAATAGTTCAAGCCTAAAAGGGACCGTTACCTAAGTGGTTTATAAAGGATGTCTTTTTCTTTCCCCTTCTCTTAGGGTTAAGCAACATCATCGGCATCATAGTTTATATATCAGCCAATGCTGGAGATCCTGGGCAGCGTGACTCCAAAAAGAGCTACTCCTACGGCTGGTCCTTTTACTTCGGAGCCTTCTCTTTCATCATCGCGGAAATTGTGGGGGTCGTCGCCGTGCACATCTATATAGAGAAGCATCAGCAGTTACGTGCCAAATCCCACTCGGAGCTCCTGAAGAAATCGACCTTCGCTCGCCTTCCACCCTACAGGTATAGATTTCGGAGGCGGTCGAGTTCCCGCTCCACGGAACCCAGATCCCGAGACCTGTCCCCCATCAGCAAAGGCTTCCACACCATCCCTTCCACTGACATCTCAATGTTCACCTTGTCCCGGGACCCCTCAAAGATCACCATGGGGACCCTCCTCAACTCCGACCGGGACCACGCTTTTCTACAGTTCCACAACTCCACGCCCAAAGAGTTCAAAGAGTCGTTGCATAATAATCCGGCCAACAGGCGCACCACGCCCGTCTGAACTGACCTCGGCCCTCTGCCCTCCGCCCCAGCACAGCCCGGGGGAAGTGGACAGAGGAGTCTCTGAGGTTGCATGGCATGGTCCTCGTGATGGTATTACTTTTTACAAAGAATGAAACCAAATGGACTCAACCCTCTCCCACACTTCGCCCCTCCCCCTCCAGGTCCTAACCGGTCCATCCTTTCTCCCACTTTTCAAGCCAATCCCATGATGTCGTTTCTCTCTGTGTGTATCTGTGACAGATGTTTTCCTCTCTTCCTTCTTTACTGGAAGGACCTCCTCATTCTTCCCTCCTTGGAAGAGGACTTTACTCAAAGTCACGGGTGGTGGCTGGGTGGGGGGTGGCGGGGTCTCCAAATCCCCAGGTGTGCGCACAGGTGTCCCCATTGTCCACTCATGCAAATCCTCAGGCCACTTAACCGCCCAGGTGGCCCAGAGGGAGGCATTCACCTTTCCGTGTTAGAATAACATGACCAGAAATCAAAGATGTCAGAGCCCCAAAGCAGCTAATGTAATAAGCACTCATGTATTAAAGATTTTGCCTTGTTGTAACTCACAGAGCTGGGGTGCTTTGTTTCTTCTGGGTAATTCCTGCACAATTCAATGCCCTGCCCTCAGGCTGACTCATGTCCACGTTGAAAGCTGAGCTTTGCTCATCCACACTCCAATCACTAGGAAGGATCCTCCTTCCCCTCTTGAGGACAGGAAGATGCTCTCACCAATGGCAGAATCTGTAACCCTCGCCTGAATCCCCAGAAGCTACTGGGGGAAAACATGTGTTCGGAAATCTAGCTCTGGTACCCAGTAGCTCTAGGAACTAGGGAAAGTCCAACTGACCTTCAAGCCTCAGCCTTCTCATCTGTAAAATGGAGCATGGTACAGTATTCTCCTTGACAGAGTTGCGAGACTTAAATAGAACATCTTGTGTAAAATGATTAGGTTCAGTTCAGTTGCTCAGTCATGTCCGACTCTGCGACCCCATGAATCGCAGCACGTCAGGCCTCCCTGTCCATCACCAACTCCTGGAGTTCACTCAAACTCATGTCCATCGAGTTGCTGATCCATCCAGCTATCTCATCCTGTCGTCGCCTTCTCCTGCCCTCAATCCTTCCCAGCATCAGGGTCTTTTCCAATGAGTCAGCTCTTCACATGAGATGGCCAAAGTACTGGAATTTCAGCTTCAACATCAGTCCTTCCAGTGAACATCCAGGACTGATCTCCTTTAAGATGGACTGGTTGTATCTTCTTGAAGTCCAAGGAACTCTCAAGAGTCTTCTCCAACACCACAGTTCAAAAGCATCGATTCTTCGGCACTCAGCTTTTTTCACAGTCCAACTCTCACATCCATACATGACCGCTGGAAAAACCATAGCCTTGACTAGATGGACCTTTGTTGGCAAAGTAATGTCTCTGCTTTTCAATATNGTGTATATGTACCACCACTTTCTGTTTTTTTAACTTATTTTTTTATTGAAGGATGATTGCTTTACAGAATTTTGTTTTCTGAAATTTTTTTTCTGAGGTTTTCTGCAACCTCAACATGAATCAGCCATAGGTATACATATATCCCCTCCCTTTTGAACCAACCTCCCAACTCCCTCCCCACTCCGTCCCTCTAAGTTGATAGAAGGACCCTGTTTGAGTTTCCTGAGCCATACAGCAAATTCCCATTGGCTATCTATTTTACATATGGTAATGTAATTTTCCATGTTACTCCTTCCATACATCTCACCCTCTCCTCCCCTCTCCCCATGTCTGTAAGTCTATTCTCTATGTCTGTTTCTCCACTGCTGACCTTTAAATAAGTTCTTCAGTACCATTCTTCCGGATTCCATATATATGTTAGAATATGATATTTATCTTTATCTTTCTGACTCACTTCACTCTGTATAATAGGTTCTAGGTCCATCCACCTCATCAGGACTGACTCAAACACATTCCTTTTTATGCTGAGTAATATTCCATTGTGTATACATACCACAATTTCTTTATCCATTCACCTGTCAATGGACATCTAGGTTGCTTCCATGTTCTAGCTATTGTAAATAGTGCTGCACTGAACAATGGGATACATGTGTCTTTTAAAATTCTGGTTTCCTCAGAGTATATTATGCCTAGGAGTGAGATTGTTGGGTCATATGGTGACTTTAGTCCTAGTTTTTTAAGGAATCTCCATACCGTCTTCCATAGTGGCTGTATCAATTTACATTCCCACCAACAGCACAAGTGTTCCTTTTTCTCCACACCCTCTCCAGCATTTATTGTTTGTAGATTTTTTTGATGATGGCCATTCTGACTGGTGTGGGGTGATACCTCATTGTAGTTTTGATTTGCATTTCTTTAATAATGAGTGATGTGGAGCATCTTTTCATGTGTTTGTTAGCCATCTGTATGTCTTCTTTGGAGAAATGTTGGTTTAGGTCTTTTTCCCACTTTTTGACTGGGTTGTCTGTTTTTCTGGCACTGAGTTGTATGAGCTGCTTGTATATTTTGGAAATTAATCCTTTGTCAGTTGTTTCACTTGTTATTATTTTCTCCCATTCTGAGGGTTGTCTTTTCACCTTGCTTATAGTTCCTTTGCTGTGCAAAAGCTTTTAAGTTTAATCAGGTCCCACTTGTTTACTTTTGTTTTTATTTTCATTACTCTAGGAGGTGGGCCAGAGAAGATCTTACTTTGGTTTATGTCATCTAGTGTTCTGCCTTTGTTTTCCTCTAAGAGTTTTATAGTTTCTGGTCTTACATTTAGGTCTTTAATCCATTTTGAGTCTATCTTTGTGGATGGTGTTAGGAAGTGTTCTAATTTCACTCTTTTACATGTAGCTGTGCAGTTTTCCCAGCACCATTTATTGAAGAGGCTGTCTTTGCCCCACTGTATATTCTTGCCTCCTTTGTCAAAAATAAGGTACCCATTGGTACAAGAGTTTATTTCTTGGCTTTCTATCTTGTTCCATTGGTCTATATTTCTGTCTTTGTTCCAGTACCATACAGTCTTGATTACTGTAGCTTTGTAGTATAATCTAAATTCAGGAAGGTTGATTCCTCCAGCTCCATTCTTCTTTATCAAGACTGCTTTGGCTATTCGGGTCTTTTGTGTTTCTATATGAATTGTGAAATTTTTTGTTCTAGTTCTGTGAAAAATGCCATTGGTAATTTGATAGGGGTCACATTGAATCTGTAGATGGTGTTAGGTAGTATAACCATTTTCACAATATTGATTCTTCCTACCCAGGAACATGGACTATCTCTCCATCTGTTTATGTCATCTTTGATTTCCTTCATCAGTATCTTATAATTTTCTGTGTACAGTTCTTTTGTCTCCTTAGGTAAGTTTATTCCTAGATATTTAATTATTTTTGTTGCAATGGTGAATGGGATTGATTCCTTAATTTCTTTTTCTGATTTTTCATTGTTAGTATATTGAAATGCAAGTGATTTCTGTGTATTGATTTTGTATCCTGCAACTTTGCTAACTGATTAGCTCAATTAATTTTCTGACACTATCTTTAGGGTTTTCTATGCACAGTATCATGTCATCTGCAAACAGTGAGAGTTTTACTTCTGCTTTTCTAGCCTCGATTCCTTTTATTTCTTTTTCTTCTCTGATTACTGTAGCTAGGACTTCCAGAATGATGTTGAATAATAGGGGTGAAAGTGGACACCCTTGTCTTGTTCCTGATCTTAAGGGGTATGCTTTCAGTTTTTTCACCATTGAGAATAATGCTTACTGTAGGCTTATCATATATGGTCTTTACTATGTTGAGGTATGTTCCTTCCATGCCCATTTTTTAAAAATAATTTTTATCATAAATGGGTGCTGAATTTTGTCAAAGGCTTTTTCTGCATCTATTGAGATTATCATATCATTTTTATCTTTCATATCTTTTAATACGTATATCACATAGATTTGTGTATATTGAAGAATCCTTGCATTTCTGGAATAAACCCAACTTGGTCATGGTGTATGAGCTTTTCGATGTGTTGCTGAATTCTGTTTGCTAAAATTTTGTTGAGGATTTTTGCATCCTTGGTCTGTAGTTTTCTTTTTTGTGTGTTGTCTTTGTCTGGTTTTGGTATCAAGATGATGGTGGCCTCATAGCATGAGTTTGCAAGTGTTCCTTCCTCTTCAATTTTTTGAAAGAGTTTTAAAAGGACAGGCATTAGCTCTTCTCTAAATGTTTGACAGAATTCTGTGAAGCCATCTGGTCCTGGGCTTTTGTTTTGTGGGAGATTTTTTAAATCACAGCATCAATTTCAGTGCTTGCTATTGGGCTGTTCATAATTTCTATTTCTTCTTGGTTCAGTCTTGAAAGATTGAACTTTTCTAAGAATCTGTCCATTTCTTCCAGGTTACCCATTTTATTGCCATTCAGTTGTTCATAATAGTATCTTACAATCCTTTGTAGTCAGTTCTGCACTGTCTGTTGTAACCTCTCCTTTTTAATTTCTAATTTTGTTCATTTCTTTTTTTTTTTGATGACTCTACCTAAAGGTTTGTCAATTTTGTTTACCTTCTTAAAGAATCAGCTTTTAGTTTTATTAATCTTTACTACTGTTTCTATCATTTATTTTTCATTTATTTCTGCTCAGATCTTTATGATTTCTTTCCTTCTACTAATTTTGGAGATTTTTTTTGTTCTTTTTTCAGTTGTTTTAGGTGTAAGGTTGTCTATTTGGTATTTTTCTTGTTTCTTGAGGTAGGATTGTATTGCTATAAATAAACTTCCCNTTTCTTCCAGGTTACCCATTTTATTGCCATTCAGTTGTTCATAATAGTATCTTACAATCCTTTGTAGTCAGTTCTGCACTGTCTGTTGTAACCTCTCCTTTTTAATTTCTAATTTTGTTCATTTCTTTTTTTTTTTGATGACTCTACCTAAAGGTTTGTCAATTTTGTTTACCTTCTTAAAGAATCAGCTTTTAGTTTTATTAATCTTTACTACTGTTTCTATCATTTATTTTTCATTTATTTCTGCTCAGATCTTTATGATTTCTTTCCTTCTACTAATTTTGGAGATTTTTTTGTTCTTTTTTCAGTTGTTTTAGGTGTAAGGTTGTCTATTTGGTATTTTTCTTGTTTCTTGAGGTAGGATTGTATTGCTATAAATAAACTTCCCTCTTGGAACTGCTTTTGCTACTATATCCCATAGGTTTTGAGTTGTTGTGTTTTCATTGTCATTTGTTTCTAAAAATTTTTTTATTTCATTTTTGATTTCTTCAGTAACCTGTTGGTTATTTTAAAATGTGTTGTTTAATTTCCATGTGTCTGTGTTTCTTACAGCTTTTTTCTTATAATTGATATCATAGCATTGTGGTCGGAGAAGATGCTTGACCCAAGATGTGGTCTATTCTGGAGAATGTTTCATATGCACTTGAGAAGGTCTTCTGCATTTGGATGGAATGTCCTGAAGATATCAATAAGATCCATCTCATCTAATGTATCATTTAAGACTTGTTTCCTCATTAATTTTCTGTTTTGATGATCTGTCCATTGGTGTGACTGGGATGTTAAAGTCTCCTATTATTATTGTGTTACTGTCAGTTTCTCCTTTTATGCCTATTAGTTGTCTTATGTATTGAAGTGCTCCTATGTTGGGTGCATAGATATTTACAATTGTTATGTCTTCCTCTTGGATTGATCCCTTGATCATTATGTTGTGTGCTTCCTTATCTCTTGTAATCTTTAAGATCTATTTTATCTGCTATGAGGGTTGCTACTCCAGCTTTCTTTTGCTTCCCATTTGCATGGAATATGTTTTTCCATCCTCTCACTTTCATATGTCTATATGTTTCTTGAGGTCTGAAGTGGGTTTCTTGTAGACAGCATATATATGGGTCTTGTTTCTGTAACCATTCAGTCAGTCTGTGTCTTTTGGTCAAAGCATTTAATCCATTTACATTTAAAGTAATTATTGACATATATGTTCCTGTTGCCATTTTCTTAATTGTTTGGGGTTGATTCTGTAGATATTTTTTCTTCTTTTGTATTTCTTGACTATGTAAGTCTTTTTAACATTTGTTATAAAATTAGATTGGTGGTACTGAATTCTCTTAACTTTTGCTTGTCTGAAAAACTTTTGATTTCCCCATCAGTTTTGAATGAGATCCTTGCTGGGTACAGTAATCTTGGTTGTAGAATTTTCCCTTTTAGTACTTTAAATATATCCTGCCATTCCCTTCTGGCCTGCAGAGTTTCTGCTGAAAGATCNGGGAGGCCTGGCGTGCTGTGATTCATGGGGTCACAGAGTCGGACACAACTGAGCGACTGAACTGAACTGGACTGTAGCCCACCAGGCTCCTCTCTGTCCATGATATTTTCCAGGCAAGAATATTGGAGTGGGTTGCCATTCCATTTTTCAAGGGGATCTTCCTGACCCAAGAATGGAACCTGGGTGCATTTCGGGTGGATTCTTTACCATCTGAGCCACCAAGGGAAGCCTTGTGATATACCATAACTCAATAGAAAATTTAATAAAATAAGCAAATTTACATAAAATACAAAATACATAAGCCAGTACCCACTTCCCCTGAGAGTCTGATATAGTTGAATTTTTGAGTGGGACCAAGACAAGGGGATATATTAAGAGTCCCATGGGGATATTTTTTTCTAGCTTTATTAGGATATAACCACAGAACACTGTATAAGTTTAAGGCTTATACCCTTATGGCAGAAAGTGAAGAGGGACTAAAAAGCCTCTTGGTGAAAGTGAAAGAGGAGAGTGAAAAGTTGGCTTAAAGCTCAACATTCAGAAAACGAAGATCATGGCATCTGGTCCCATCATCTCATGGGAAATAGATGGGGAAACAGTGTCAGACTTTATTTTTGGGGGCTCCAAAATCACTGCAGATGGTGACTGCAGCCATGAAATTAAAAGATGCTTGCTCCTTGGAAGGAAAGTTATGACCAACCTAGATAGCATATTCAAAAGCAGACACGTTACTTTGCCAACAAAGGTCCATCTAGTCAAGGCTATGGTTTTTCCAGTGGTCATGTATGGATGTGAGAGTTGGACTGTGAAGAAAGCTGAGCACCAAAGAATTGATGCTTTTGAACTGTGGTGNTCCCATCATCTCATGGGAAATAGATGGGGAAACAGTGTCAGACTTTATTTTTGGGGGCTCCAAAATCACTGCAGATGGTGACTGCAGCCATGAAATTAAAAGATGCTTGCTCCTTGGAAGGAAAGTTATGACCAACCTAGATAGCATATTCAAAAGCAGACACGTTACTTTGCCAACAAAGGTCCATCTAGTCAAGGCTATGGTTTTTCCAGTGGTCATGTATGGATGTGAGAGTTGGACTGTGAAGAAAGCTGAGTGCCAAAGAATTGATGCTTTTGAACTGTGCTGTTGGAGAAGAGATCTCAAGAGTCCCATGGACTGCAAGGAGATCCAACTAGTCCATTCTAAAGGAGACCAATCCTGGGTGTTCATTGGAAGAATCGATGTTGAAGCTGAAACTCCAATACTTTGGCCACCTCATGTGAAGAGTTGACTCATTGGAAAAGACTCTGATGCTGGGAGGGATTGGGGACAGGAGGAGAAGGGGATGACAGAGGACGAGATGGCTAGATGGCTTCACTGACTGGATGGACTTGAGTTTGAGTGAACTCCGGGAGTTGGTGATGGACAGGGAGGCCTGGCGTGCTGGCAATTCATGATGTTACAAAGAGTCGGACACGACTGAGCGACTGAAATGAACCGAACTGAAATGAAGGCTTACATAATGTTTATATATATTTACATATGCATATATATGTTGCAAAATGATTGCCTCAATAAGGTTAATGAACACATCCATCACCTTGTAAAATCAAATTCATATTTTATGGCAAGACAAGAAAAATTTGAACGTAAAAAATGTTGTCTGCCCTTGATTTCCTCTCTACTCCCCTACTGGGCATTGTGTGCCTGCATTACACATCGATCAAAACTTGCCATCAACAGAAATACCTGCTCAACCATAAAGAGCAGCATTCTTCCAGCACCAACAAGACAACTCCTTAAAAGATAGCATTCCCTCCCAATCTTGTAAGGAGTCACATGATGCTTAGATTGTGTAAACTGCCAATAATATGTCATTTAACACACAGCCTTCTATCTCAAAAAACCTATATTACTGTGCTTTGACTTCTAACAGGGAGAATAAAACTTCCTGAGAGGCTCTTTCTGGGTTATAATCCTCAGTTTGACTTGAATAAGATTTCTCATTTCTTTCTTAGATTGATTAATTTTTCACCAACAACCTCATGCAGTTACAATTGTGTAACAGAGAATGGCCTTTGTATTTTATTACAAGGTAATCACTAACTTGTTGCCCATAAGCTTAAATTATACATAATAGCCCATCTCTGGGAACCCTGCATCCCAGACGGTAAGCATTAAGCTAAAATACCTTTATTTACCTCACAGGAAACATCCTGGCAAGGTTCACCTGTGAATGACTGCAGAAAAGAGGAAATTAACACATTCCTTCTGAAGGCTAGTTGGAACCAGGAAAAACTTGACTTTACTCCCTCCCCTTTTGAGGCAGGAATTAGATGATCCTCCCTGCACCCCCCCCCCCAACCCCCGACAGAGTAGATACTCCAAGAGGAGAATAGCAGGACAATCAAGGGAGGAGGCAGGGTCCTGCCAAGATAGAAAATAAGAGACCACATATTTCTCATTCTCAAAGTTAGGAAACCTCCCCAGCTACACATGTACAGGAAGACTCCTTGGAGGCAAAAAGGGAGCGTGATGCTAAGTGATGCTAACTTCCCATAGGCCTCTTCAGTAGAATTCATCTTGGCTAAGAGGTGTGTGCACATGCATGGGAGCATCCTGAGATATACCAAATACGGACTCTGAACCAGCCAAATCAAAACAATTGGCCAAAGGAAACCAGGAAGAAATGCCCCATATAAGTGCTTTCAAATTTTTTTCCTCCTAATAAACACTTTTCTTATTTCGCTACTTTCTGTCATCGTGGGAATTCTTTTCTGCAAAGTTGAAGAGCCGGGGCCTTGTCACTGACCATCAGTCTAGTGGCTGGGATTCAGCGCTCTCTCTGCTGTGACCTGGCCTCATTCTCTGGTCAGGAATCAAGCCCTGCTTCAAGCTGCTGCTGGCCAAGGCCACCTGAGATCAACTTTTAGAATGAAAGAAACCTGAATTCTAACTGAGGCAAGATGGTTCTTTGGGACACTAGTCTACCATCTTCTCGGTCTTCTGGCTTTCTGAATAAAATTGCTGTTCTTCACCCCAGCAACTCGAATTTCAAATCACTTGCCTGTTCTTCATTGAACAGTATGAACTTGGACTCAGTAAGATGGGCATGTGTGGGTTTGAGAATTATTAAGATCTCACTTAGCATCTTTCAAATAGACAATACAGCGTTGTTAACCATAGTGACATACTGAACATTATGCCAGTCTTTTATACAAAGACTGCTTTGAGAATACTGTCCCAGAAGAGTGGACCTGTGCTCCTCTAGCTTCTCTCTGAGCCTGTGGATAACCCTCACAATTATGGGGGAAAAGGGAGAATATATTGGCACAAGAAATCTGGTTTACTGGACTAAGCAGATGACAAGGCCGTAAGGCCTAAGGAGAACCTCTTACTCCTCCATGTTCCAAATCTAATTATTTAGGCAATGCAATGCATGCAAAGGAAACCTATCCCAGGAGGCCAACCCCAGAGCTGAAATCGTGCATCTCAGATTGAACTCAGACAAAGCCCATGTTGGGTCTGGAACTCACGGTCTTTTAGCTGAGATCACATACCTGGTCTCAGGACTTAATGAAGCTCCGGTTCTTGATGTTGTATCATAAAAAGATATCAATGAGACACACACTGGTAGGTAAGAAGTGGATTTATTTAAAGAGAAACACCCTCCACAGAGAGAGAGTAGTCCATTTTAGAAGGCAAGAACAGCCTTGAAATATGGCATGGTTCATTTTTATGGGCTGGGTAATTTCATAGGCTAATAAAGGGAGGATTATTCCAATGATTTGGGGGAAGGAACAGAGATTCCCAGGAATTGGGCCACTGCCTATCTTTTGGTCTTTGATGGTCAGCCTTGTAACCATCATGGTGGGTGTGTCACTTAGATTATGCTAATATATTACAGTGAGTGTACAACGAGAGTTGAAGTCCACTGGAAGTTGAATATTTCACCATCTTGGACCTAGTTGATTCTAACCAATTTTTGTCATGTCCTATGCCTATGTTGAAGATGGTGAGAGACAGGGAAGCCTGGCATGCTACAGTCCATGGGGGTTGCAAAGATCAGGCACAACTGAGCGACTGAACAACAGGATGGCTGTGTTGGGCTTCCCAGGTGACGCTAGCAGTAAAGAACCCGCCTGCCAAAGCAGGAGACATAAGAGACTCAGGCTCAATCCTTGGGTTGGGATGATCCCTGGAGAAGGACAAGGCAACCCACTCCAGTATTCTTGCCTGAAGAATCCCATGGACACAGGAGCTTGCCAGGCTACAGTCCACAGGGTCACAAAGAGCCGGACAGGACTGAAGCGACTTGGCATGCATGCACGCTTGGCTACGTCATTCTTTTAAAGACTGTGCCGTGCCCCCTTCCCTTTTTTTGGACTTGTTTAATCTTATTGTTGCATGGGAAAGTAGAAAGGCCCTGAAAGAGAAGAACCAACCTGCCAAGCTGCAGCTCTTGCTTCTCCTGTGGTTCCCAACCTTGACTGTCCAATCAACTCATCTGGGGAGCTTTTTAAAATCCCAATGCCAATGCTGCGTTCCAGATTCTCTGGGGGTAGCCCAGGCATCAGTATTTTATAAGACTTCCCAGATGATTCCATTGGGAAGCCAAGATTGAGAAGCACTGTTCATAGCCGTAGGCCACACCCAGGCATTGAAGCATAGTGATCTTGACCACTATCCAGGAATCTGACCCAATTCTGTTAGCACTGCCTTCTCCTAAAGGGAGACAGGGGCTCCTAAAGGAGGGATTGGAGACCTCCTCCCCTCACCGGTTCTGGGCAAAGCACTATTCTGGGTGTCCTGCAGCTTGAATATAAAGACTTTGTCAAGGACCTGCAATCTCTCAGCTGGAGGACACAAACCCCACCAGCCACTTAGTGGACATGAAACTTCTTCCTCTGTGCCTGATTGTTCTAATAGTCAGCCTGGTTGTGCTGGGATCCACATTTTCCGGAATCGCCTTCCCTGAGTGGTTCCAGGTTAGAGTTGCCCATTTTTTTTGAATGTTCACCGTGGTGAGAAAGATGTCTCCAGGTTTCAGTTTGCCCCGGCTCTGTTCTGTACGCTGCATCCAGCCCTTCTCCTGAATGCCCCCTGGACCTGCTGACCCACAGTGACCCCATCACCGCCACATGCTTCACTGAGCACGCGCAGAGGCAGCAGCTAAAGAACCAACAGCTTCCCTCGGGTTTCTGCACCAGCTCTTCCGTGGCCTCGCTATTACAGCCAGACGGGGCCAGCTTCTGGGCTTTCTGACAATCTCTGACTCATTCACCCGTGTCCTTGCTTCGAGTGAGCGCCTTTGCTGATTCCCCCATGCCCTTTTTTGAACTTTTAATTCCAGAGTTCCTTCCACAGTTGGGTAAAGTCAAATTCTTTTAATCCCTGGTAACCTAACATTCATCCTGGTTCTGCTTTTCTGATTTGACCCTGATGGATACAACACAGAAGGGCAGGGGGAGCTCTTCAGGATGTTGGAAATGTTCTATATCTTGATCTGGGCAGTGATTACATGAATACTGTACATATATATGTTTCTAATTAATTAAACCTTATTCTTAAGACATTCACATTTTACCATTCAAACGTGCATCTAAACGTGTGCATGCGTGCTCAGTCGAGTCCAACTCTTTTTGACTCCATGNGGATGTTGGAAATGTTCTATATCTTGATCTGGGCAGTGATTACATGAATACTGTACATATATATGTTTCTAATTAATTAAACCTTATTCTTAAGACATTCACATTTTACCATTCAAACGTGCATCTAAACGTGTGCATGCGTGCTCAGTCGAGTCCAACTCTTTTTGACTCCATGGACTGTAGCCCGCCAGGCTCCTCTGTCCATGGGATTTCCCAAGGAAGAATTCCGGAGTGGGTTGCCATTTCCTCCTCCAGGGGATCTTCCTGGCCCAGCGATCAAACCCAAGTCTCCTGTATCTTCTGCGTCTCCTGCATTGACAGGCAGATTCTTCACCACTGAGCCACTCTGGGAAGCTATGCATCTCAATAATTTTTTTTAAAGAGTGGCTTAAGAGAGTAGTCCCCAACCTTTTGGGGCACCAGAGACAACTTTCGTGGAAGATAATTTTTCCATGGACCAGTGGAGGAGGGATGATTTCAAGATGATTTGAGCACATTACATTTATTGTGCCTTTGTTTCTATCTTTATTACAATAGCTCCCCCTGAGTCATCAGGCATTTAATCCCAGAGGTTGGGGACCCTTGGCTTAAGAGACTTTATCAGCCAAATAAAGCAGTTAAAGCAGAAACATAGATTGAGGGCAAACCCATTCGGACACCCGCCTGGGCTCCAGAACCCCAGCCCCAAGCTTGCCTGCTCATCTCCTCCCAGGCCCCAGCCCATCTCTCTCTCTGCTGCCACTGCTGAATATGCAACAGTCCTTCTAAGGACTCCTCTGCCTGCTGGCTTTGACAATAACAGATCGTGATTACAAATGGCTTTAGACTGAAGAAAGATCTTTGGTCTTCATTAAGGTTTATTTGTGACTGTTCCAATGGTGGTTTCTGAGGCAGAGAAAGAATGCCGATGTAATTAGGCCCTCCTAATTGCAGTCGTCGCTGATTGCCTGTATTAAAAACATTTGAGGAAGTATAGCAATTAGAGCTTCGGGAAATATTGTAAAACAAAGTGAAAAGAGGCCTCCAAGTGAAAGGACACAGACAGGCAGCTATGAGCCCCCTGCCCAGCTGGAGTGGACCCCGAGTGACCCTGGATGGCTGACCCCATCACCCCCAGGCAATGGCTGCAACAGTCTCAGGAGATAAAGGCGTGTTTCCTCCAGTCACCCTCCAGACGTGACTGAATTAACCCGTGGAGAGAGAGTTTTGCAAACAGGATAATAATGCCAGGCACATGTTAATATACATATATATGCATTTGCTGGTTAAATCCACACAAGAAGCTACAGGATTGTTTCCATTAAAGTTGAAGAAACCGAGGTCCCAGGGCCTTGCCTGGTGATCCAGTGGTTAAGGGCTTCCCAGGTGGCTCAGTGGTAAAGAATCTGCTGCCAATGCAGTGAACACAGGAGACACAGTTTGGATCTCTGGGTCAGGAAGATCCCCTCGAGAAGGAAACAGCAATCCACTCCAGGATTCTTGCCTGGGAAATCCCAGGGACAGAGGAGCCTGGCAGGCTACAGGCCTTAGGGTTGCAAAGAGTTGGACGTGACTGGGTGACTGAGCAAACACGCACATCAGCGGTTAAGACTCTGTGCTTCCACTGCCAGGGCTGTGAGTTCAATCCCCACTCAAGAAATTAAGATCCTGCATGCTGCTTGATGCAGCCAAAAGAAAAAACACCACCAAAAACAAAAACAAACCAAAAAATGCTCCTGAGGTCGTCACTGAAGAAGAAAATAGAAAACTTTTCAAGGTCATGTACACAGGAGTCAGACCCCAATTCAATGCGCATGCCCATAGCCAATACATAATTCTGTGTCTTTCTCATTCCCAATGAACTGATTCCTCTCACCATCAGCACCCCAGCAAGGCAGGCTTGCTTATGAGTTCACACCACCCGCTCCCAACAACCCTTTATCATGTCCCCTTAAAGAATCTCTTCCAACCATCAAACCAGCTAACAAGTCCTCTTGCTCTGGTAGCCCTCCTTCATGCTCCCTGAGAATGAGCTCTTGGAATTATCTAAACTCCTCCTCCCAGGAAGATGAGAGGTCCAAGGTCTTTCATCTGTCCCTGCATTTCTACCTCAGAGAATTCAAATCATGCTCATAGATCATCTCCAAAAGTCTCCAATCACCAATGTTTCCTTTTGCTCTGGCCCCAAGGTGCCCCACTATGCTTTAACGGGAATGTAAGTAACACGAGGGAAGAGATTTGGGGCCTGTTTTCTTTCCTGCTGTAAACCTGGCACTTAGAAGAGTAACTAGCACATAGTAGGTGCTTAATACGTGTATGCGTGCCTGCTGAGTCGCTGCAGTGGTGTCTGACTCTCTGCAACCCTATGGACTGTAGCCTACCAGGCTCCTCTGTCTATGGGATTCTCCAACAAGAATGCTGGTGTGCTTTGCCATGCCCTCTTCCAGGGGGTCTTCCTGACCCAGGGATCAAACCCACGTCTCTTAGCATCTCCTGCATTGGCAGGTGGATTCTTTACCACTAGCACCACCTGGGAAGCTCAATAAACCATCACCAAATGAATGGACACTTTCTTTTATCCAACCAGAAATATATCCTCTACATGTCTAAGCATCCCTTGGCATGTGGTACTGTCTCAATTGCGAGAAATGCCTTCTCTGTGTTGCTTTGTATCCAACACTTTCCCAAGAATCATACTTTCATGCCTTTCAGCCTAGCCCAGATGGATTCATAGGGCCACTCCTTTAGCCCAGAAAGCATTTTTATTTCTGAAGCCTGAAGGTATAAGAAGATTACCTCTATGTCACGGGTCCAGTGCCACCCTAGACAAAGTTGTTCTCAAGCTCACTTGTGTGGAGCCTTGAAGAGGAGGCATTTCACCTCACCTTGTACTATGTCCATCAGGAAACAAGATTAAAATTTTACATCCATCTCTTAACTGGTACGGTCACTGCCTGCCCCCCCTCCCCTGCAAGAAATACTGGTCCATTAAGTAAGGAATGCTAATTGCTTACTCACCTCCCACTGACACTGATGACAGACTTGGTTAAGGGTTTTTATTAAGGCCCATTAAAGGGAAGCCTGTGTGCCAGGCTTCTGCATTGTTTGGAAAGGAGAGACTGCACATAGATGCTTAGGGGGTGGAACAGGGTGAAAAGCAGAAGAAGGTGCAGGTGAATGAGGACACAGATGATTCAGGGAGAGGGGTGGGCTGCTGATAAAAGTGGGAGTAACAGAAACCACATAACTCAGAGACGGTTTTGCTTTTTAAATCTCCCACTAAGTATTTATCTATTTAAAGATTTTTTTTCATATGGGCCATTTTTAAAGCCTTTATTGAATTTGTTACAATATATTAATTTATTTTTAGTTGGAGGATAATTGCTTTACACTATTGTGTTGGTTTCTGCCATATATCAACATGAATATGGACACAGTGGGGTGGGGAGAAGGAGGGGTACAATGAATTGGGAAAGTAACATTGAAACATATATATTACCATATGCAAGACAGATAGCCAGTGGGATTTGCTGTTACGCAGGCAGCTCAAAGCCAGTGCTCTTGCACTACAGTGTTGTTTCTGTTTTATGTTCTGAGTTTTTGGCTGTGAGGCATGTGGGATCTTGGTCTCCCAATCAGGAATCCAATCTGCATCCCCTGGGAGCCTAGGTACTCAATTCAGTTCAGTTCAGTTCAGTCCCTCAGTCATGTCCGACTCTTTGCGATCCCATGAATAGCAGCACGCCAGGCCTCCCTGTTCATCACCAACTTCCAGAGTTCACCCAAACTCATGTGCATCGAGTCAGTGATGCCATCCAGCCATCTCATCCTCTGTCATCCCCTTCTCCTCCTGCCCCCAATCCCTCCCAGCATCAGATTCTCTTCCAATGAGTCAACTCTTGGCATCAGGTAGCCAAAGTATTGGATTTTCAGCCTCAGCATCAGTTCTTCCAATGAACACCCAGGACTGATCTCTTTTAGAATGGATTGGTTGGATCTCCTTGCAGTCCAAGGGACTCTCAAGAGTCTTCTCCAACACCACAGTTCTAAAGCATCAATTCTTCAGCACTCAGCTTTTTTCACAGTCCAACTCTCACATCCATACATGACCACAGGAAAAACCATAGCCTTGACTAGACGGACCTTAGTCGGCAAAGTAATGTCTCTGCTTTTTAATATACTGTCTAGGTTGGTCATAACTTTTCTTCCAAGGACCAAGCATCTTTTGATTTCATGGCTGAAGTCACCACCTGCAGTGATTTTGGAGCCCAAGAAAATAAAGCCTGTCACTATTTCCATTGTTTCCCTATCTATTTGCCATGAAGTGATGGCACTTACATACTCATTATATAAGTAGCATATTAGAAAATTCCTTTGGAGATTGGCTGTTATGACATACAGAATATAAACACCTCTATCTGTTACCTCTAAACCCATGAAACAAATTCATAACAGCACAGGAAAGCAAGAAAGTTATCATCATCAGATGGTCAGAAATTTTAAGTCAAAGATAAAGTTTAGAAGGGACTTCCTTGGTAGTCCAGTGGTTAAGACTCCACACTTCCAAAGTAAGGGGTGCAGTTTTGATCCCTGGTCAGGGAACTAAGATCCCATAGGCAGCATGGTACAGCCAATAAATAAATAAATATTTTAAAAAGGCAGAAGTTGGAAAATAGACAACATATACACTACAGATAAACAAAACTAGAGAAACATCATCACAAAATTTGAAAGAGAATTGCTAGAGAAGGAAGGAATATATGGAGATAAGCTCCAAGCTCAGAGGCAAGGGAAAGAAGGGGGGCCCCAGGAGTACTTGTCAAGGTGATTAACTGGGGAGATACAACAACTATGTCAGGTCTCTGAGAAGATAACCAGGTAAGAGCACTGAGAAGTAAGATGAATTTTAAAAGTCCCATGCTTCTGCTGCTGTTGCTGCTGCTAAGTCGCATCAGTCGTGTCCAACTCTCTGCGACCCCATAGACAGCAGCCCACCAGGCTCCTCTGTCCCTGGGATTCTCCAGGCAAGAACACTGGAGTGGGTTGCCATTTCCTTCTCCCATGCATGAAAGGAAAAGGGAAAGTGAAGTCGCTCAGTCATTTCCGACTCTTAGCGACCCCATGGACTGTAGCCTACCAGNGTCCCTGGGATTCTCCAGGCAAGAACACTGGAGTGGGTTGCCATTTCCTTCTCCCATGCATGAAAGGAAAAGGGAAAGTGAAGTCGCTCAGTCATTTCCGACTCTTAGCGACCCCATGGACTGTAGCCTACCAGGCTCCCCCATCCATGGGATTTTCCAGGCAAGAGTACTGGAGTGGGTTGCCATCGCCTTCTCCAAAAAGTCCCATACGTGGGTGTAAAGTATCAAGAATAAAGAGAAAAATCCTAAAATTTTCCAGAAAGAAGAAAAAGGTCACTTAAAATCACTGTCCTTTGTCTTCCTCCCACCTGTTTTTATTTTTAAATGAGGAAACTTTAGATTTTTGAATATGTATGAGTACAGGATGAAGGTGTAACAGATATGGGAGGGCATACTTCATATAGCAAGAACCTGCTGAGGTGGATTACATTGAGAAATTCTTCCTGCCCTCTAAAATAAGGAAGAAAATCCTAAGGATGGGTGGAGAAGAACTCAATTTCAGGGTAGATGGTCAGAAAATTGAGAAAGGTTATGCTCTGGTAGCCTCTGTTCTTTTTATTTTGAATAGTTACTGTGTGTCAAACACTGTTCTTAACGTATCATTCCTCATTTGAATCTCAAAACAATCTGCACAGACTGGGGAAACCTTAGTATATATATCAAAGGAAGAGTATAGATATATAATTTAAACATCTATCAATTAACAATAAAAATCAAACAACTCAACTTTTTAATTAATTTAATTTATTTTATTTTATTTATTTTCGCCGTCTTGGATCTTCGTTGCTGCGTGTGGGCTTTCTCTAGCTGTGGCGAGCACAGGCTTCTCATTGCAGTGGCCTCTCTTGTTGCAGAAGATGGGCTCTAGGCACACAGGCTTCAATAGCTGTGGTGCATGGATTTAGTTACTCCCTGGCACGTGGGATCTTCCTGGACCAGGATTGAACCCCTGTCCCCGGCATTGGCAGGCAGATTCTTAACCACTGGACAGCAGGGAAGCCCTTGTTTTTCTTTTTCTTTTTTTTGGCTGTGGTGGATCTTCATTGCACGTGGGCTTTATCTAGTTGTGGCGAGCCGGGACTACCCCCTAGCTGCCTGTACAGGTTACTCATGGCGGTGACTTCTCTTGTGAAGCACAGGCTCTAGGCGCATGAGCTTAAGTAGATGCAGCTGGTGGGCTCTAGAGAGCAGGCTTAGTAGTTGAGGCACACAGGCTTAGTTGCTCTGAGGCATGTGGATCCTCCCAGACAAGGGATTGAACCGGTGTCTCTTGTATTGCAAGACAGTTTCTTAACCAGTGGACCACCAGGGAAGTCCCTAACAACTCAGTTTTTTTTTAAGTGAGCAAAAGTCATGAACAAAATTCACAGGAGGAAATATATAATAACCAACAAGCACATGAAATGATGCTCAGGATTGTTAGCCATCACTTCAACGCCAGTGCACAGTGAGATACCGCTTTAAACCTATGAGGATGGTAAAAATCATATGCTGACAAGAATATGGAGCAACTGGAATTCTCATACATTGCTGTGAGAATGCAGAGTCATGTAACCATTTTGAACTATTTGGAAATTTTTTATAAAGTTAAAGATATATTTATGCATGCATGTGTGTTCAGTTGTGTCCAACTCTTTTGTAACCCCATGGACTGGAGCCCACCAAGTTCCTCCATCCATGGAATTTTCCAGGCAAGAATACTTTCTTGCCAGGGACTGAACCCACATCTTCTACACTGGCAGGCAGATTCTTTGCCACTGAGCCACCTGGGAAGCCCAAACATAATCTATACGACCCAGAAATTTCATGCCTAGGTATTTATCCATGACAGATGAAAACATACTTCTATTAAAAGGCAGGTACACAATTGTTCATAGTAACCTGGATCATAATAGTGGCCCAAACTGGAGACAATTCAAAATGCCCATCAAGTGGAGGACACATTACAAATTGTAGTATGTCCACACAATGGGATACTACCCAACAATACAAAGTAATAAACCATTGACATCCACAATAGCATGGGTGAATCTCAAAAACACTGTGCTGAATACAAGAAAGTAGTTACAAAAGAAAACACACTGCATGGTTGTGCTTACATGAAATCTAAGAACAGGCTAAACAAATATATGACAGAAAAAAACAGATTCACTTAGAAAGAGGTACAAGTGAGTTTTCTGGGGTGATGGTAATGCTTCATTTCTTATTTTCAGATTGTTGTTACACAAATGTATATAATAGTCAAAATTCATCAAAGTAAACACTTGACGTGTACATCTTAGTTTATATATATTGTGCTTTACTTTAATAATAAATAATTTTAAACCCTGCAAGTTGGGTTTTACAGGTGAAACACAAAAGTTCAAAGAAATCGATACCAGCCTACAATCACAGAATAAGTGAGTGGAATGGTGGAGTTATAATTCAAAGACATATCTGACTGATTCCAAAGGCCATGAACCATCCTAAAACCACTATATTAAACCATTCCAAAACTCTTCTGCTAAGGCAATTAGGCAAGAGAAAATAAAAGAGATCCCACTTGGTAAGGAAGATGTGCCGCTATTTTTATTTGCAGAAAATATAGAAAATTCTTAGGAACACACACACAAAAATTATTAGAACTAACAGATACAGCAGCGTTGTGTAATATAAAAGTAATACATAAAATAATCAATTGTATTTCTGTATAGTAGCAATGAGCAATACAAAAATGAAATTGAGAAAAATCATAAAAATTAAAATCACCTCAAAAAGAATAAAGTACTTAGAAATAAACTGAACAAAAGAAGTGCAAAACTTGTACACTGTAGCACATTGATCAAAAAGAAAAGGAGAGACATCTTATATTCACGAATCAGAAGACTTAATATAGTTAAGATGGCAATATTCACCAAGCTGATCTATGGATTTGGCAGAATCCCTATCAAAATCCCAGCAGTCTTTTTGCAGAAATTGTCAGAATGACCTTAAAATTCATACAGAAATTCAAGGAACTCAGAATACTCAATCTAGAAAAAGAAGAACAAAGCTAGAAGACTCAGAACTCCTGGTTTCAGACCTGCAACAAAGTTACACTGTGAAGACAGTGTGGTTTACCGCAAGAGGGTAAGCAGATCAATGCAACAGAATTGAAAGGCTAGAGAAAAATCCTTACATGTGTAGCGATTGATTTTCAACAAGATTGCCAACACAATTCAATGAGGAAAGAAGTCTTTCAACATATGATGCTGTGACAAATGGATATCTACATGCAAAAGAATCAAGTTGGATCCAATTCACACCACATATGAAAATAAACTCAAAATGGATCATACCTAAATGCAAGAGCTGAAACTATAAAACTTATAAAGAAAACACTGGAGTTAATCTTCAATACCTCAGGTTAGGCAGTAAGTAGATACATTAGACATCATCAAAATTAAAAATTTTGTGCTTCAAAGGACACCAAAAAGAAAACAAAAAGACAGGAATTCCCTAGTGTTCCAGTGGTTGGGACTCAGCACTTTCATTGTCAAGGGTCCAGGTTCAGTTCCTCATCAGGGAACTAAGATGCACAGTATGGACAAAAAGACACACACACACACACACACACACACACACACACAAAGGTAACCCTTAGATTGGGAGATACTTGGAAACATCTGATTAAAAAAAAAATTGTACCCAGATGATATAAAAAACTATTACTACTTAAAAATAAAAACCCAAATAACCTAATTTTAAAGTGGACAAGGGTATAAGTTTGACAGGAAAAGATTATTCATTAGGTTTTGCCAATCAAAAACCATAGTGAGATATCACCAAAATATAAAAGACAGACAATCACGAATGTTAGCAAGAATGTGGAAAACCTGGAACGCTTACACATTGCTGATAGGATTGCAAAACGGAGCAGCCACTTTGAAAAACTGTCAGTTTCTCAAAAGTGACCATATGACCTAGCAATTCAATAGTTGTTCAGTCACTCAGTCATATCCAACTCTTTGCTACCCCGTGGACTGCAGCACGCCAGGCTTCCCTGCGCTTCACCATCTCCCGAGCTTGCTCAAACTCACGTCCACTGAGTCGGTAATGCCATCGAACCATCTCATCCTCTGTCATCCCCTTCTCCTCCTGCCTGCAATCTTTCCCAGCTTCAGGGGCTTTTCTAATCAGTTGACTTTTTGCATCAGGTGGCCAAAGTATTGGAGCTTTAACTTTAGCATCAGTCCTTCCAATGAATATTCAAGACTGATTTCCTTTAGGATGAACTGGTTGGATCTCCTTGCAGTCCAAGGGACTCTCCAGAGTCTTCTCCAACACCACAGTTCAAAAGCATCAATTCTTCAGCACTCAGCCTTCTTTATGGTTCAATTCTCGTATCCATACACAACTATTGAAAAAACCATACCTTTGACCACATGGACTTTGTTGGCAAAGTAATGTCTCTGCTTTTAATATGCTGTCTAGATTTGTCACAGCTTTTCTTCCAAGGAGCAAACGTCTTTTAATTTCATGGCTGCAGTCACCACCTGCAGTGATTTTGGAGCTCAAGAAAATAAAGTCTCTCACTGTTTCCACTGTTTCCATCTATTTGCCATGAAGTGATGGGACCAGACGCCATGATCTTAGTTTTTACAAGTTGAGTTTTAAGCCAGCTTTTTCACTCTCCTCTTTCACCTTCATTAAGAAGTCCCTCTTCACTTTCTGCCATAAGGGTGGTGTCATTTGCATGTTTGAGGTTACTGCTATTTCTCCCGGCAATCTTGATTCCAGCTTGAGCTTCATCCAACCCAACATTTTACATGATGTACTCTGCATAGAAGTTAAATAAGCTGGATGACAATATACAGCCTTGAGGTACTCCTTTCCCAATTTTGAACCAGTCTGTTGTTCCATGTCTGGTTCTAACCGTTGCTTCTTGACCTGCATATAGGTTTCATAGGTGGCAGGTAAGGTGGTCTGGGATTCCCATATCTTTAACAAGAGACTCTTAAGAGAGTCTTTTCCACAGTTTGTTGTAGTAGTCATGTCTCCACTAGTCATGAATCGATGTGAGAGTTGGACCATAAAGAAAGCTGAGCACGGAAGAACTGATGCATTTGAACTGTGGTGTTGGAGAAGACTTTGGAGAGTCCCTTGGACTGCAAGGAGATCCAACCAGTCTATCCTAAAGGAAATCATTCCTGAATATTCATTGGAAGGGCTGATGCTTACGTTGAAACTCCAATACTTTGGCCACCTGGTGTGAAGAACTGACTCACTAGAAAAGACCCTGACACTGGGAAAGATAGAAGGTGGGAGGAGAAGGGGAATTACAGAGGATGAGATGGTTGGATGGCATCACTGACTCGATGGACATAAGTCTGAGTAATCTCTGGGAGTTGGTGATGGACAGGGAAGCCTGGCGTGCTGCAGTCCATGGGGTCGCAAAGAGTTGGACATGACTGAGCTACTGAACTGAACTTTATTTGGCTGTGCTGGGTCTTAGTTGTAGCACATGGGATCTTTAACTATAGCATGTGACATCTAGTTCTGGGACCAGGGATTGAACCTGGGACCCCTACATTAGGAGCATGAAGTCTTAGCCACTGGGCCACCAGGGAAGTCCCTGGGATTTCTTTTTGGAGCTATAAAAACATTCCAAAATTAGATAGTGGTGATGATTATGCAACTTTGTGAATACGTAAAAAATCATTGGGAACTTCCCTGATGGTCCAATAGCTAAGACTACACTCTCCCAATGCAGGGGGCCAGGGTCCAACCACTGATCAGAGAACTAGATCCCATATGCCACAACTAAGATCCAGTGCAGCCAAATAAAAAATAAGCAAATATTTTTTAAAAGTCATTGAATTGTATACTTTAAAGGGGTGAATTTTATGGTATATGAATTATATCTCAATAGAGCTGTTATTTTAAAAATTCATCTTCTGGAGAGGAGGGGAGAGTTGGGCATGGGATAGAGTACAGAGGGCTCCAAGTGAGTAACGGGGTTTGAAATCAATGGCAATAGGCGTGTAATGGGATTTCTGAGCAGTGATGAGGCCAGGTCTGTGATGCAATACCACAAAATTGTCGTGGCACCCATCTGCATGGCTGGGAGAATTTCACACCCATGCCTTCAACCACAAGCACAGAGGCCCCAGGCTTTGGAGCGCAATCCCCAAAGTGGGTACCATGCCAGGCACCATCCAGTTGGAAGAGGCAGGGGGTACCTGAGACTCCTTCCTGCCCACATCCAATCACTTGGCTTTCACACCCAACAAGGAGAAAGCTGAGGATTTGACTCACTATTTCTCAAGGAGAATTTCTGGAACGAAAATATCTCCTAAACCTGCTGCCTAAGCATCAGGCAGGAGAAAGAATAAAAAGAGAAAAAGAAAAGGAAGGCATTTTCCTAGTAATTAAATCTGAATTATTCACAACCTGTTAGACACTTTTTTTTCCCCTCTGATTTAGAAGAATACATTTTCATTTTCCCTCTAAGTTCTAAACGCCTTTGCAATTCAGTTGAAGTTTTGGCTAAGACTTTTCATTTTAGACGGGCACCCAAGGCTACATACACCCTCACCTGTGTCATCAACCAGTTCAGCCCTCCCCCAATTCAACCCCCACTTTCAAAGGGGCTGGTTTTACCTAAGGCCTTAAGCCTCCTCCTCGACTAATTCCTCCATGGATTGTGTGTTGTGAACGTTCTTTTAAATTGTTTAAAGTGACCTAGTTTCAACTAACTGAGGCTTAGTAGGGGATTTACTGACCAAGGTAACTCAACCTGAGAAAGATGAGGAAGCAGCCGCCCTCATTGATAATAAAACTGGGAACTCAGGTACTTCCTGCTCCTGTGATCTGCCTATCCAGCCCACATCCCCACCACACATACACCACTCCCTGTTGGGGAGGCGGCACTTTCTTCTCTTCACATCTGTTTTCTCCATGAAGCTGAAAGCGTGGCAATCAGCGATGGCCAAGCTCATACCTCCTGGGCTTCACCCTACTTCCCCTAGTTTGAATTCAGAAACCTGTAGGGAGGCTTCTGATTTTCTTGTCTCAGGCTTGATGGCCAAAGGAGCAGGGTATGTCGTGGTGGGCAAACGCCACTAAAAATCATTTTTGTTGGGACTTCCCTGGTGGCCCAGTGGTAAAGAATCCGTATGGCAATGCAAGGTATGTGGGTTCAGTCCCTGATGGGGGAACTAAGATCCCACATGCTGGGGAGCAACTAAGCTTGTGCTTCTGAGTAACTACTGAGCTCCGATGCCACAACTAGAGAGTCCACATCAATGTCCCCCAATCAAAAGATCCTATATGATGCAACAAAGATTCTGTATGCAGCAACTATGACCCGATGCAGCCAAAATAAATGAATTTATTCTGTCATACTAATTCACCAAATCCTATGGTACAGCTTTTCCCATCAAGAAGTGGGAGTTTTTCTCTGCTTTCTTGAATACTTACCTAAAAGGTAAGTACTATGTCCACTTTATAAGAAAACTGAGCCCCAGATCAATAAAGCCATGCCTGAATTTCTTGTCTGGCCTCTAGTCAATTTCTATTGATTAGGGAAGGCCAAGAACCCTGGTGGGTATCAATTTGGGAGACTGCAAACAGGCATTCAAGCTCATGGGGCGGCCTGAAGTGGGACAGTGAAAGGAAAGAAGCAGGCCCATCCTAGCAACATTTAGGAGGGAACACAATAGGATTTGGTGAATTAGAGTGAGAGAAAGCCAAGGAGACAAGACTTGAGGACTGGTGAGAGTGTCACTAAGACCCTGACTGTGCAATCCAGGTGGGAAGGGAAGTTTGGGAAGGACTGAAGAATGGGAAGTTCAAACTGCAGGTCTATTGGGATTGATTGGGTAGAACAGGGGATATCATCAAAACAGACTATTGGAGTTTGAGTTTTCGGAGTTAGAACAGGGTGCTGTAGAAGGAGGAGAAGGCAATGGCATCCCACTCCAGTACTCTTGCCTGGAAACTCCCATGGATGGAAGAGCCTGGCAGGCTGCAGTCCATGGGGTCGCTGAGTCAGACACGACTGAGCGACTTCCCTTTCACTTTTCACTTTCATGCATTGGAGAAGGAAATGGCAACCCACTCCAGTNAATTCCTCCATGGATTGTGTGTTGTGAACGTTCTTTTAAATTGTTTAAAGTGACCTAGTTTCAACTAACTGAGGCTTAGTAGGGGATTTACTGACCAAGGTAACTCAACCTGAGAAAGATGAGGAAGCAGCCGCCCTCATTGATAATAAAACTGGGAACTCAGGTACTTCCTGCTCCTGTGATCTGCCTATCCAGCCCACATCCCCACCACACATACACCACTCCCTGTTGGGGAGGCGGCACTTTCTTCTCTTCACATCTGTTTTCTCCATGAAGCTGAAAGCGTGGCAATCAGCGATGGCCAAGCTCATACCTCCTGGGCTTCACCCTACTTCCCCTAGTTTGAATTCAGAAACCTGTAGGGAGGCTTCTGATTTTCTTGTCTCAGGCTTGATGGCCAAAGGAGCAGGGTATGTCGTGGTGGGCAAACGCCACTAAAAATCATTTTTGTTGGGACTTCCCTGGTGGCCCAGTGGTAAAGAATCCGTATGGCAATGCAAGGTATGTGGGTTCAGTCCCTGATGGGGGAACTAAGATCCCACATGCTGGGGAGCAACTAAGCTTGTGCTTCTGAGTAACTACTGAGCTCCGATGCCACAACTAGAGAGTCCACATCAATGTCCCCCAATCAAAAGATCCTATATGATGCAACAAAGATTCTGTATGCAGCAACTATGACCCGATGCAGCCAAAATAAATGAATTTATTCTGTCATACTAATTCACCAAATCCTATGGTACAGCTTTTCCCATCAAGAAGTGGGAGTTTTTCTCTGCTTTCTTGAATACTTACCTAAAAGGTAAGTACTATGTCCACTTTATAAGAAAACTGAGCCCCAGATCAATAAAGCCATGCCTGAATTTCTTGTCTGGCCTCTAGTCAATTTCTATTGATTAGGGAAGGCCAAGAACCCTGGTGGGTATCAATTTGGGAGACTGCAAACAGGCATTCAAGCTCATGGGGCGGCCTGAAGTGGGACAGTGAAAGGAAAGAAGCAGGCCCATCCTAGCAACATTTAGGAGGGAACACAATAGGATTTGGTGAATTAGAGTGAGAGAAAGCCAAGGAGACAAGACTTGAGGACTGGTGAGAGTGTCACTAAGACCCTGACTGTGCAATCCAGGTGGGAAGGGAAGTTTGGGAAGGACTGAAGAATGGGAAGTTCAAACTGCAGGTCTATTGGGATTGATTGGGTAGAACAGGGGATATCATCAAAACAGACTATTGGAGTTTGAGTTTTCGGAGTTAGAACAGGGTGCTGTAGAAGGAGGAGAAGGCAATGGCATCCCACTCCAGTACTCTTGCCTGGAAACTCCCATGGATGGAAGAGCCTGGCAGGCTGCAGTCCATGGGGTCGCTGAGTCAGACACGACTGAGCGACTTCCCTTTCACTTTTCACTTTCATGCATTGGAGAAGGAAATGGCAACCCACTCCAGTGTTCTTGCCTGGAGAATCCCAGGGATGGGGAAGCCCAGTGGGCTGCCGTCTGTGGGCTCGCACAGAGTCGGACACGACTGAAGCGACTCAGCAGCAGCAGCAGCCGTGGAAGGAAGGTGATAGGAGCTTTCCAAGCGCCCAGGTTCACTTCGTTTATTGATTTTTGGCTGTACCGGCTCTTCACTGCTGCCTGCGGGCTTTCTGTGGCGGTGAGTGGGGACTCCTCTCTAGTTGCGGTGCATAGACTTCTCTTTGCAGTGGCCTCTCTTGCTAGAGCGCGCAGGCTTCGGTAGCCGTGGCTACCGGCTTAGCTGCTCCTCGGCATGTGGACGCCTCCTAACGTGCACATGCGGACTCAGTCGCTAGGTCATGTCCGACTCTTTGTGACCCCATGAACTATAGCTCTCCAGGCTCCTCTGTCCACGGTATTTTAGGGATCAAGCCCATATCCGTTGCACTGGCAGGCAACCGCTGGACCACCAGGGGAGTCCCCTGATCAACTTTTTATTTACAGTGCCTTCTAAGACAGAGTGAGAGTCCTGAGGGTGAAAAGATACCCGGTTCATCTCTGTAATTACCTCTCCTCCTCCACGTTCACCATCTAGTTCAGTGGATGGATGAGGACAGTTGGTCTCAAGCTTGACAACTTTACCTGGGGAGCTTTTCAAACTCCACAGGCTGAACTGCACCCAGACCACTTTACACAGTACCTCTGTGGGTGAGACCCAGGCAGCAATACTTTTTAAAGCTCCCTGGTTTATTCCAATGTGCAGCCAAGGTTGATGCAGCTCATGTGTCACAGTAGTTCTTAATTCTCCCTGCTTACTAGAATCACCTGGAAAGCTTTATAAATATGCAGAGGCCTGGGCCTCATCCCCAGAGATCTGGTGTTCATTGGCCTGGAGTAGGGCTCTTGTAGATATATTTTTTAAAAGCTCTCCAGACACTTTGAATGTGCAGTCAGTGTTGAGAAGCACCAGCTTAGCACACAGAATGCAGTTTGACAAATGCTTATATTGAATCCAATCACTGCTTCCTTCCGTACCATCTCTTCTGAGCCAGAGGGCGATCAACCCAATGACCTGCTGTGCAAGGCCTCCTATGTGCATCCCAGATGCCTCAAGCCCAATGTCCAAGAGCAAACTCAATCTCCCAACATCCCTTGCAGGCCAGTGAGGGATCTGAGCCTTTTTCTGGGACAGGGAGGTTCTGGGAGCTGGACCCAGGTTTGGGGAACTAATGTTTTCCTGGGGCCACAAGCAGAGAATAAAGGGTAACTGCAGAGTTTGGGAGATTGCAGTAGGCTTGAAATTTAGAGTTCAAGGAACTGAAGAATGAGATCCAGTTGTAGTCAGACGGTGTTGGATGGACAGGCAAAGACTCCAGAAAATGATTACAAGTGAAGGATTTTCAGGCTCATAAGGCATTCTGAAAGAGATGGGAATACCAGATCACCTAACCTGCCTCTTGAGAAACCTGTATGCAGGTCAGGAAACAACAGTTAGAACTGGACATGGAACAACAGACTGGTTCCAAATAGGAAAAGGAGTACATCAAGGCTGTTTATTGTCACCCTGCTTATTTAACTTCTATGCAGAGTACATCATGAGAAACGCTGGACTGGAAGAAACACAAGCTGGAATCAAGATTGCCGGGAGAAATATCAAGAACCTCAGATATGCAGATGATACCACCCTGTTGGCAGAAAGTGAAGAGGAGCTAAAAAGCCTCTTGATGAAAGTGAAAGAGGAGAGTGAAAAAGTTGGCTTAAAGCTCAACATTCAGAAAATGAAGATCATGGCACCCGGTCCCATCACTTCATGGGAA
>SJYV01029888.1:60244-108634 GCA_006410875.1 Neotragus pygmaeus
TCAAGGCTATGATTTTTCCTGTGGTCATGTATGGATGTGAGAGTTGGGACTGTGAAGAAGGCTGAGCACCGAAGAATTGATGCTTTTGAACTGTGGTGTTGGAGAAGACTCTTGAGAGTCCCTTGGACTGCAAAGATCCAACCAGTCCATTCTGAAGGAGATCAACCCTGGGATTTCTTTGGAAGGAATGATGCTAAAGCTGAAACTCCAGTACTTTGGCCACCTCATGCGAAGAGTTGACTCATTGGAAAAGACTCTGATGCTGGGAGGGATTGGGGGCAGGAGGAGAAGGGGACGACTGAGGGTGAGATGGCTGGATGGCATCACTGACTCAATGGGCGTGAGTCTGAGTGATATCCAGGAGATGGTGATGGACAGGGAGGCCTAGAGTGCTGCGATTCATGGGGTCGCAAAGAGTCGTACATGACTGAGCGACTGAACTGAACTGAACTGAAGGCAGGCACTTCATAAGTGCTCAATAAATGTTTAGTGAAAGAAACAAACGGTGGAGAAAGAGTCTGGAAACACCAGTGTGGAGAGGATGACAGACTTCACATGAAACAGTTAGGGACTTCACTGGAGGTTCAGGGGTTTAGACTTTGTGCTTCCAATGCAGGGGCCCCAGGTTCAATCCCTGTCCAGGGAACTAGATCCCACATGCCACAACCAAGAGTTAACATGTTACAACTAAATATCTTGCATTCTACAACAACAAAGATCAAAGATCTTGGGTGCTGCAACTAAAGTCCTGGCACAGCCAAATAAATAAATATTTTTTTCACAAGCCAAATGCTGTTTTTATTTATTCTTTTAAGGTTGAATAGGCAAATATTTTTTTAAAAAGAAAGAAAAAGTTAGTGGTATTTGCTCTGCTAGGGAGTTCTCCATTTTTGTGTGCAGAAGAATCTTCTGGAAATTCTCCAACCACACTGGCCTCTGGTGACTTCAAGCAAATTCCTTCCTCAGGGCTGTTGTATTTGCTGTTCCCTCTGCCTGGAGCACTGTTCCAACCAGATAGTCACATGGCTCACTAGCTTCTTTCAGATCTTTACTCACTCTTTCCCTTCATACTTCCTATCCCCTATCCTGGCTTTATTCTTATCCCTAGCACTTATGACTAATATACCCTATATTTTCCATACATATCTATTTGGTGTTTCTTCATTAGTATAGTGTGGAAGTGTTCATCTTAAAAAAAAAAAACAAAACAAAAACCGGGTGGTTCAGACGATAAAGAGTCTACCTATAATGCAGGAGACCTGGGTTCAATCCCTGGGTCAGGAAGATCCCCTGGTGAAGGAAATAGCAACCCACTCCAGTATTCTTGCCTGGGAAATCCCATGGACAGAGGAGCTTGGCCAACTACAGTCCATGGGTCACAAAGAGTCGGACACGACTGAGTGACTACACTCTCTTTTCAAAGTGTTTGTGATTCAGTTGTGTCCAATTCTTTGTGATTCCACGGACTGTAGCCCTCCAGGTTCCTCTGTCCATGGAATTCTCCAGGTAGTGGAGAATACTGTAGTGGGTAGCCATTCCCTTCTCTAGGGGACCTTCTCAACACAGGGATTGAACCCAAGTCTCCTTCATTTCGGGCAGATTCT
This sequence comes from Neotragus pygmaeus, assembly GCA_006410875.1. NCBI lineage: Eukaryota > Metazoa > Chordata > Mammalia > Artiodactyla > Bovidae > Neotragus > Neotragus pygmaeus. The sequence continues at coordinate 61,849 of SJYV01029888.1, forward strand.
TTACTGTCTGAGCCACCAGGGATGCCCTGCTGCTGCTGCTGCTAAGTCGCTTCAGTTGTGTCCGACTCTGTGCGACCCCGTGGACTGCAGCCCACCAGGCTCCTCCATCCATGGGATTTTCCAGGCAAGAGTACTGGAGAGGGGTGCCATTGCCCTACCTCTGTGCAAATGGGGATTTTTGTCTGCTTTGTTCTCTGGCATATCCAGAGCCTACAACAATGCNTGCAGCCCACCAGGCTCCTCCATCCATGGGATTTTCCAGGCAAGAGTACTGGAGAGGGGTGCCATTGCCCTACCTCTGTGCAAATGGGGATTTTTGTCTGCTTTGTTCTCTGGCATATCCAGAGCCTACAACAATGCCTGGCAGACAGCAGGCACTCAACAGATGAATGAATGAATAGAGCAGTTAAAAGCACAGACACTGCCACCGGAGATGATGACCCAGCGGGCCTGGGTAGGATCCAAGACAGTACATGTGTACCAGGCAGTTCTAGAGGAGATGATTGGAGGCCACATGTGAAGAAGTATCTGTGACAGAAAGAGCACCTTGGGTTTTGTCTGTATACAAGTCCCTTGACATCTGGGTAGAGAGCAGGAGGCTGAGGACCAAGGGGATCAGGATCCCTGCCATCTTTCCTTGTTTCTTCCCTGGGCTGAGCCACATCTCACATCTGGTGATTTGGCAGAGGGAAGCGAGTGTGTGCGCAGAAGGCAGGAATGTGGGTGGCCAGCGCCTCAGAGGATGCCTCACTGTCAGTGCCAAACTGCACTTCTGGGCTGAGTCCCAGGTGGAGGAAGCATGGCTCCTGCCATGGGACAGAGCTGTCAGGATGCGGGAATCTGAGCTTGGCAGGGACTGAGCTGGAACCGCTCAGCGGCACTCCCTTTACCAAAGTCCTGCTTGGACAGCCAGCTTTGGGAGCACTGGTAAATGTTTAACAACGAGCTCTGGGGGATTAGGGGGGAAAATGCATGTGTGTCTATACAAACATAAGTTTATTATAAATTTTGTAGCTCTAAAGAAAGTGTATCACATAATTTTCAAATAATAAAATATAAAAGACTCTGTTGTAAATTATACAAAGCTGATTAATTCTTCCTCAATATTTTATTGTGCTTAAAAACAGTTAACATGAGATTTATCCTCTTAGATTTTTCAGTTAACACATTGTTATCTATGAACACAATATTGTACAGCTGATCTCTAAAACTTATTCCTCTTGCATAACTGAAATCTTATACTTGATTAAAAAAACACCACCTCCCCTTCCCACCAGCTTCTAGCAACCACAGTTCTGTGCCTATATGACTTTATTTTAGATACCTGGTATAAATGAGATCGTTTCCCAGGTGTTGCTAGTGGTAAAGAACCTGCATGCCAATGGAGGAGATGGAGATGATGGATCGGTTTCTGGGTCTAGAAGGTCCCCTGGAGTAGAAAATGGCAACCTACTCCAGTATTCTTGCCTGGACAATTTCATGGACAGAGGAGCCTGGTGGGCTACAGTCCACGGGGTGGCAAAGAGTCAGACACAATGAGCATGCATGCACGCGCACTTGCACACACACACACAAGTGAGATCACGGGCTTCCCAGATGGCCCTAGTGGTAAAGAGCCAGTCTGCCAATGCAGGAGAGGTAAGTATTCTTGCCTGGAGAATCCCATGGACAGAGAAGCCTGCAGGCTATGGCCCATAGGGTGACAAAGAGTTGGACACGACTGAAGTGACGTAGCGCACACACACACACGAGATCATGCGGTGATTGTCCTTCTGTGACTGGTTTATTTCGCTTGGCATGATGTCCAGGTTTATGTGTGTTATTGCACACAGTGGCACTTGCTTCTTCTTTAAGGCTGAATGATGTTCCATTGTATGTATATATCACATTTTATATTGATTCATCCGACTAGCACTGCAGCAAAATGGGAGTGCAGATAACCTCCTTGAGATCCTGATTTCAGTTCTTTGGGATAAATACTAGAAATGGGGTTGCTAGATCATATGGTAAGCATATGATATGATATATGACACATATATCATATACATATAAATATCGTATATATCATGATACATATATCATATGGTAGTTCTAGTTTTAATTTTTTGAGGTATTTTCCTACTGTTTTCCGTAGCAGCTTAACCATTTACATTCCCACCAAAAGTATATGAGTTGCAATTTCTCTATATCCTCAATCACACTTAACTGTCTTTTGACTTTTTGATCATAGCCACCCTAACAGGAATGAGGTAATATCTTTTTGTGATTTTTGTTTGCATTTAGGCACATGATTATTGATATTGAGCATCTTTTCATATACCTACTGGCCATCTGAATGCCTTCTTTGGAAAAAATGTCTATTCAAATGCTTAATCCATTTTTTAATCGAGTTATTAGTTATTTTCTACTAAGTAGTAAGGGTTCCTTATATATTTTGGGTATTACCCCTCAGATACATGGTTTGTGAATATTTTCTCCCATTCCATAGGCTGCCTTTTCACTCTATTGATTGCTTCCTTTACCGTGCAGTTAATTCTTTCCTTATTTATTTTATTCTATTTTATTTTATTTTGGTGGTGCATGGGCTTCTCATTGCAGTGGCTTCTCTTGTTGTCAACCACAGGCTCTAGGGTACTTGGGCTTCAGGAGCTGTGGTTCCCAGGCCCTAGAGCACAGGCTTAATAGTTGCGGCACACAGGCTTAGTTGTTCCTTGGCATGTGGAATCTTTCTGGATCAGAGATTTAACCCTTGTCCCCTGAAGTGCTGTGAAGTTAATTCTTATGGAATGCTTTCATTGAATTTTGCTGAACTCTTGTTACTTATAGTCAACCTACAGCTACAATTCAATCATGATTTCACAATATTTTGTAGTATTCACAATGTAACCACTGTAGACACACTTTTATGTTTAGTCTGCATTATTAAAATTTGTATCGCCTTCTAAAGTCTAGACATTTAATCAAGGAAAGAAATCAATCCTTGATTTGAAGCACTGGCTGATTTCCATGGTGTGAATACTCAACAGCAGCTGATTTCAAGCTATCACTATGATGTTACTGAATGCAGAGCTGGGAGTTGGCTGCCTATTATGTAGTATTTTCACAATATTTCTGTGACCGTAGGCTAAGCACTATATAGCATATAGGTTATAGACAGATATACATATATGTATGTATGCATTTTTAGACTCCAAGAGAATAGGAAATGTAAAACTATCTGGAAGCAATGAGCTGTGAATATTTATTATCTTTAAAAATATAATTTAGTTAATCATAAGTTTATGTAACTTAATTTTTTATATTTTTTATTGAGGGGCTCAGTCACATCCAACTCTTTGCGGCCCCATGGACTGTAGCCCACCAGGCTCCTCTGCCCATGGAATTTTCCAGGCAAGAATACTGGAGTGGGTAGCTGTTTCCTACTCCACAGGATCTTCCCAACCCAGGGATCAAACCCACACTCTTGTGTCTTCTGCACTGGCAGGNCATGGACTGTAGCCCACCAGGCTCCTCTGCCCATGGAATTTTCCAGGCAAGAATACTGGAGTGGGTAGCTGTTTCCTACTCCACAGGATCTTCCCAACCCAGGGATCAAACCCACACTCTTGTGTCTTCTGCACTGGCAGGCAGATTCTTTACCACCAGCTCCACCTGGGAAGCCCCGGTGGCTCAAATGGTAAAGAATCCACCTGGCAACGTGGAAGACCTGGGTTTGATTCCTGGGTTGTGAAGATCCCCTGGAGAAGGGAACAGCTATCCACTCCAGCATTCTGGCCTGGAGAATTAGCAAAGAGTAGGACAGAAGTGACGCAACTGAGTGATTTTCACAAATATCACTTGTTTTATTGAGGTATCATTGATTTATAATACCATGTAATTTTCATGGGTACAACATGATATTTCTACTTCTGTATATTGCATCATGTGCTCATCAAAAGTTTAGTTTCCATCTGTAACCATACAATGGATCCCCTAGTTACCTATTTTGCCCTCCTTCTCCCCTGCCCCCTGCCCTTTCTCCTCTGGTAACCACTATTAAGCACAACTTTAAAAATATATATTTTTGATGTTATAATTAATTATAACATTTTAACATTTTAAATTATATGTAACATTTTATAATTATAACATATAACATTTTTATATAACTATATAACATTTTAAAGTCTTTAGTGAATGTGTTACAGTATTGCTTCTGTTTTATGGTTTTGTTTATTTATTTATTTTGGTTGCAAGGCATGCAGAATCTTAGTTCCACAACCAGGGATTGAACCCACATCTTCTGCATGTGGAAGTCTTAACCACTGGACTGCCAGGGAAGTCCCTAACTTCATTTTTTTTTCTCTTTATTTTTTATTTATTTATTTTTTTACTTTACAATACCGTATTGGTTTTGCACATAACAGTCAGCTTGCAAAAGTCCTGGAAATGTCACCCTCATATCTTGTGTGCTCCAGTGCACACAGACAGATCAAGCACCGGGATGAAACCCCAGTTGCATCGTGAGAGGTTCCAAATCTTACTCACTTATAGGACCAACTGAGGCTCTCCTCGAAGCAGGCTAAGAGCCAGACTGCAGATTTGGGGGTTGGGAAATGGTGTGGTCTACAATTTTCATACTCTTTCCATTCTATTTCTCACTCAGAGCTGGCCATTCCTAAGCCAAGATAATGGGCATGGAGTTAGGGACCCTTGGACTGGGTTCAAATATCAACGACATAAGGAAGCAGGGAGATCTTACACTATCAGAGATGTGCTGTTTCCTGCAGGGGAAGTGAAAGGAAAAGGCAATAAAATGGTTGCACACCCACGAGTTTCTTTTAGGGATTTCAAGCACCATTTTGTACTTCCCTGGTGGTCTAGCTGCAGCTGCTGAAAACTGCACACTCTGGAGTCTGTGCTCTGCAACAAAAGAGTAGCTGCTGCTCGCCGTAACTAAAGGCCATGTGCAGCAACAAAGCTCCAGCGCAGCCAAAAATAAATAAATCAATATAAAATAGAAAACCATTTTGTTCTAAAATTCAGGTTTTCTCAGGTTAAGACTTCGCCTTCCAATGCAGGGGGTACAGTCCTCTCCCATTTCAAGGGATCCCACCTAAGATCCCCAGTGGCCAAAACACCAAAACATACAACAGAAGCAATATGGTAACAAATTCAAAAGAGACTTTTAAAATGATCCACACTAAAAAAAAAAAAAAAGAATCTTTAAAAGACAACAATAACAACCAAATAGGTAAGGTGGCTTCAGATTTTGGTATCTGGAGAACAAATGATTGCTGGGGATTTGAAAGGAGAATGTCAGAAATTCAAGGATGAATGGAATAACTTTGAAAAACAGGTTTTCATCTTGCAGTCAAGACAGGAATGGTGGGCATGAAAGAGGAAGGAGAAAGATGTCACCTTAATCTGCAGAGTATCAGACCTATGCTGGTTAAAGAGAATGGAACCAAGGTACTCACTTGAAAAAGCTTAGTGGGGACTTCTCTAGTTAAGACGCTGTACTTCCTCTGTGGGAGGTGAAGGTTTGATCCTTGGTCAGAGAACTAAGATCCTACATGTGCTGTGCTTGGTCATCCAGTCATTTCTGACTCTTTGTGACCCCATGGGCTCCAGCCTACCTGTCTCTGGGAATTCTCCAGGCAAGAATACTGGAGTGGGTTGCCATGCCCTCCTCTAGGGGATCTTCCCATCCCAGGGATTGAACACAGGTCTCCCACAACTCAGGTGGATTCTTTACCATCTGAGATATCAGGGAAACCCAAAAATACTGGAGTGGGTAGCCTATCCCTTCTCCAGGGGAACTTCCCAACCCAGGAAATGAACCAGGATCTCCAGCATTGCCGTCAGATTCTTTACCAGCTGAAATCCCACAGGCTGAGGGGCAGCTGCAGAGCTAGAGCCTTTGCACCTCAACTAGAGAGAATCCCTCATGCCCCAACCAAAAGCCCATGGGCCATGACTAAGACCCAACGCAGTCAAATAAATAAATAAATACTTTTTAAAATAAAATTTAAAAAATGTAAAGCTAAGGGGAAAAGTAGGGTAGAAAGATACACTGTTCTCCCTGGGCTCCTGAGAGTATATCAGCTTTAGGCTGGAGAATTGTGTTGGGGGGGAGGTGGGTGGGGCGGGGGGAGAATATCCAGCTTGGACCACTATGGGAACACAAGGTGCCTTTGGAACAGAATGCATAGGCCCAAGGAATTCTAGAATAAGAAACAGCTGCATCTGGCACACTGGGGATCCTGCTGAGGATGGACAATACTTTTCAAAGGGATACAGGTTTAAGATTGGGACTTTGGTGAGAGCAGAGCCACGACATTTTATGGAAGTATTACCTTTTAGTTAATACAAGGTGTGGAAATTCCCAGGTGGTCCAGTGGTTAGGGAGCTTCCCTGGTGGCTCAGATGGTAAAGAATCTGCCTGCAATGTGAGAGACCTGGATTCAATTCCCAGGTTGAGAAGATCCCCTGGAGGAGGAAATGGCAACCCACTCCAGTATTCTTGCTTGGAGAATCCCCACGGGCAGAGGAGCCTCACGGGCTATAGTCCATGGAGTCACAGAGAGTTGGACAAGACTGAGCAACCAAGCGCCAGTTGTTAGGACTCTGTGCTTTCACTGCTGTGGACAGTTTCCATCCTTGATCAGGGAAATAAGATCCCGCAAGCCACGAGGCATGGCCAAACAATAAAAATAAAAATGTATAAAGGTGAGGGGCTCTGGTTACACAAGAGGGTGAGGAATATGTTTCAAGCATTCCCCTGGTGAAGTCAATCACGTGGCTGGGAGATCATTTCTCTCCAAACTATGTCCTCATTACCTTCCTATAGTGCATTTTTCCCTGGTAGGATCTTCCTTTTTCTTCTGCTCTGCTTCTTGTCTGCTCCTCTAGGGTGCACAGCTGGTGAAATTCACTGAGTTCTGAGATGTTCTGTGAGTGAGTGGATCAGTGCTGATATTGTGAATTGCCAGGAAGCTCCCATTTGTCTCTAGAATGTTTGTGCTTTGGACCAGAGCAGGGATTGTAATAATCTTATTTGTCTTGTCCATTCTCTCAATCTAAGCTGTGTAGCATAGTAATCAGCAACCATAGGTAGGTATTTAAACTGAAATGAATTAAAATTAAATGTAACTTAAAATTCAGTTTCTCAGTCCCATTAGCTACATTCCAAGTGCTTAATAGCATTTATGCTCAGTATATCAGTGTTTCTCCACCCTTTTTTTTCCCCACTGTTCCTTCTTCTAGGAGTCTTTTTAGGCATTCCCCCCCCCCACTAGTTTCCAGCCCCCACCATGAAATTTTAGTAGCACAGGTATAATATATGTATATGTCATGGTCTGTGCACTTGTTGGAAAAGAATTTCCAGACAAGAGGCAGAATGAGAGAACAGAGTTTATCAGAGCAGGAGACACTGTTAGAGGGCTTCCCTAGTAGCTTGGAGAGTAAAGAAGCTGCCTGCAATGTAGGAGACCTGGGTTTGATCCCTGGGTCAGGAATATCCCCTGGAGGACGGCATGGCAACCCACGCAAGTATTCTTGCCTGGAGAATTTCATGGACAGAGGAGCCTGGCAGGCTACAGTCCATAGGATCACAAACAGTCAGACACGACTGGGCAACTAACACTTTTACTTTCACACTAACACTTTCACTTTCACACTGTTAGAACAGTGGCTGGGCTCCAGGGAGAGCCAGGCCAGATATGGGTCTTTGGTCTGTTTTTATAGCCAGGCAATAGGAAAGGGCTTGCCAGTCATTTGCTTATTGGGTGAGGTACATACACATTCCCTACACAGGGTGAGAGAAGAGTAAGACAAATACATTTCCTTAGGTAGGTAGGAGAGTGGGAGGGGACAGGCCATACTACTCAAGAGGGCTTAAATATTCTGCAACAGTTACAACGTGGCGGAAAGGGAGATAAGGGTCTGGCTTTTTCTGTTCCTGCATTCAAGACCCTTCTCGCTCATCTTGTTTTCTTGTCCTCAGGGCACCACAGTATCTTGTGTTTCATACATAAAAACAGCAAGATTTGTTTTGCCTCCCCTTCACCCCCCACAACCAGGAACAAATGTTAGCCCCGCTGGAGGCAGTAACATCCTCATCATGCATGGGCTGGGGCTTTCCCGGTGGCTCAGCAGTGCTGAGCAACTAAGCCCGTGCACCACAGCTATTGAGCCTGTGCTCTGGAGCCTGCAAGCCACAACTACGGAAGCCTGTGCGCCCTAGAGTCCCTGCTCCACCGCAAGAGAAGCCGGAGCACCGCAACTGGAGAGTAGACCCCACTCGCCTCAACTAGAGGAAAGCCCGCACAGCAGTGAAGACCCAGCANGTTTGCTGGGAGAAGAAATATCAATAACCTCAGATAGGCAGATGACACTACTCTTATGGCAGAAAGTGAAGAGGAACTAAAGAGCCTCTTGATGAAGGTGAAAGAAGAGAGTGAAAAAGCTGGCTTAAAACTCAGCAGTCAAAAAACTAAGATCATGGCATCTGGTCTCATCATTTTATGGCAAATAGATGGAGAAACAATGGAAACAGTGAGCTATTATATTTTCTTGGGCTCCAAAATCACTGCAGATGGTGACTGCAGCCACAAAATTAAAAGACAATTGCCCCTTGGAAGAAAAGCTATGACAAACCTAGACAGTGTATTAAAAAGCAGATAAATCACTTTGCCGACAAACAGCAGTGTAGTGAAAGCTGTGGTTTTTCCAGTAGTAATGTATGGATGTGAGAGTTGGACCATAAAGAAGGCTGAGCACAAAAGAACTGATATTTTTGAACTGTGATGTTGGAGAAGACTCTTGAGAGTCCCTTGGGCTGCAGGAGATCAAACCAGTCCATTCTAAAATAAATCAACTCTGAATATTCACTGAAAGGACTGATACTGACTGAAATTCCAGTACTTTGGCCACCTGATTGAAGAGCTGATTCACTGGAAAAGACCCTGATGTAGGGAAAGAATGAAGGCAAAAGAAGAAAGCGGCAGCAGAGGATGAGATGGTTAGATAGCATCACCGACTCAACAGACATGAATCTGAGCAATCTCCGGGAGATAGTGGGGAACAGAGGAGCCTGGCAAGCTGAAGCCCATGGGGACACAAAGGTTAGGCGACTGCTTAGCAACTGAATAACAACAACAGTTTCCTCACTCTAAATTTAGTGGTTACATTTTTTGCTAAAATGAATGTACATTTTGTGAAGCAATATGAGGCATGCTGAAAGTCTTTAAAAATAATTGTCCCATTTAGTTGCAGCATTCTTTACAATAGCCAAGACATGGAGGCATCCTAAGTGTTCATCAGTGGACGATGGGTAGAGAAAAAATATATACATGGATATATTCAGTTCAGTTCAGTTCAGTCACTCAGTTGTGTCCAGCATCAAAAAAGGAAGGATATCTTATTTGCAACAAATGGATGGACCTTAACGGCATTATGGAAGTGAAATAAGTCAGATGAAGATAAACAAATACTATATGATCTTACTTATATGCAGAATCTAAATAAAAATAAAGTGAACTTACAAACAAAAAACAGATTGGTAGCTTCCAAAAGCAGTGGATGGGCAAAGTGGGTGAAGGCTTCAAAAAGTAAAAAATCCCATCTATAAAATAAATAAAATATGGGGATATAATGTACAGCATGGTAACTATCGTTAATCTGTACTATGATGATTCCCTAGTGGTTTAGAAAGTAAAGAATCTACCTGCAATGTGAGAGACTCAGGTTCGATCCCTACATTGGAAAGATTCCCTGGAGAAGGAATGACAACCCACTCCAGTATTCTTGCCTGGAGAATCCCCAAGAATAGAGCCTGGCAGGCTACAGCTCATCAGGTCGTCACAAACAGTCAGACACATGACTGAGTGACTAACACTTTCACTTTCATGTACTTCAAATTGCTAACAGAATAGATCTCCAAAGTGCTCATTCCAAGAAAAAATTGTAACTATGTCTNGGAGAATATCCAGCTTGGACCACTATGGGAACACAAGGTGCCTTTGGAACAGAATGCATAGGCCCAAGGAATTCTAGAATAAGAAACAGCTGCATCTGGCACACTGGGGATCCTGCTGAGGATGGACAATACTTTTCAAAGGGATACAGGTTTAAGATTGGGACTTTGGTGAGAGCAGAGCCACGACATTTTATGGAAGTATTACCTTTTAGTTAATACAAGGTGTGGAAATTCCCAGGTGGTCCAGTGGTTAGGGAGCTTCCCTGGTGGCTCAGATGGTAAAGAATCTGCCTGCAATGTGAGAGACCTGGATTCAATTCCCAGGTTGAGAAGATCCCCTGGAGGAGGAAATGGCAACCCACTCCAGTATTCTTGCTTGGAGAATCCCCACGGGCAGAGGAGCCTCACGGGCTATAGTCCATGGAGTCACAGAGAGTTGGACAAGACTGAGCAACCAAGCGCCAGTTGTTAGGACTCTGTGCTTTCACTGCTGTGGACAGTTTCCATCCTTGATCAGGGAAATAAGATCCCGCAAGCCACGAGGCATGGCCAAACAATAAAAATAAAAATGTATAAAGGTGAGGGGCTCTGGTTACACAAGAGGGTGAGGAATATGTTTCAAGCATTCCCCTGGTGAAGTCAATCACGTGGCTGGGAGATCATTTCTCTCCAAACTATGTCCTCATTACCTTCCTATAGTGCATTTTTCCCTGGTAGGATCTTCCTTTTTCTTCTGCTCTGCTTCTTGTCTGCTCCTCTAGGGTGCACAGCTGGTGAAATTCACTGAGTTCTGAGATGTTCTGTGAGTGAGTGGATCAGTGCTGATATTGTGAATTGCCAGGAAGCTCCCATTTGTCTCTAGAATGTTTGTGCTTTGGACCAGAGCAGGGATTGTAATAATCTTATTTGTCTTGTCCATTCTCTCAATCTAAGCTGTGTAGCATAGTAATCAGCAACCATAGGTAGGTATTTAAACTGAAATGAATTAAAATTAAATGTAACTTAAAATTCAGTTTCTCAGTCCCATTAGCTACATTCCAAGTGCTTAATAGCATTTATGCTCAGTATATCAGTGTTTCTCCACCCTTTTTTTTCCCCACTGTTCCTTCTTCTAGGAGTCTTTTTAGGCATTCCCCCCCCCCACTAGTTTCCAGCCCCCACCATGAAATTTTAGTAGCACAGGTATAATATATGTATATGTCATGGTCTGTGCACTTGTTGGAAAAGAATTTCCAGACAAGAGGCAGAATGAGAGAACAGAGTTTATCAGAGCAGGAGACACTGTTAGAGGGCTTCCCTAGTAGCTTGGAGAGTAAAGAAGCTGCCTGCAATGTAGGAGACCTGGGTTTGATCCCTGGGTCAGGAATATCCCCTGGAGGACGGCATGGCAACCCACGCAAGTATTCTTGCCTGGAGAATTTCATGGACAGAGGAGCCTGGCAGGCTACAGTCCATAGGATCACAAACAGTCAGACACGACTGGGCAACTAACACTTTTACTTTCACACTAACACTTTCACTTTCACACTGTTAGAACAGTGGCTGGGCTCCAGGGAGAGCCAGGCCAGATATGGGTCTTTGGTCTGTTTTTATAGCCAGGCAATAGGAAAGGGCTTGCCAGTCATTTGCTTATTGGGTGAGGTACATACACATTCCCTACACAGGGTGAGAGAAGAGTAAGACAAATACATTTCCTTAGGTAGGTAGGAGAGTGGGAGGGGACAGGCCATACTACTCAAGAGGGCTTAAATATTCTGCAACAGTTACAACGTGGCGGAAAGGGAGATAAGGGTCTGGCTTTTTCTGTTCCTGCATTCAAGACCCTTCTCGCTCATCTTGTTTTCTTGTCCTCAGGGCACCACAGTATCTTGTGTTTCATACATAAAAACAGCAAGATTTGTTTTGCCTCCCCTTCACCCCCCACAACCAGGAACAAATGTTAGCCCCGCTGGAGGCAGTAACATCCTCATCATGCATGGGCTGGGGCTTTCCCGGTGGCTCAGCAGTGCTGAGCAACTAAGCCCGTGCACCACAGCTATTGAGCCTGTGCTCTGGAGCCTGCAAGCCACAACTACGGAAGCCTGTGCGCCCTAGAGTCCCTGCTCCACCGCAAGAGAAGCCGGAGCACCGCAACTGGAGAGTAGACCCCACTCGCCTCAACTAGAGGAAAGCCCGCACAGCAGTGAAGACCCAGCACAGCCAAAATAAAATTATTTTATTTTCAGAAACAAGTGTGATCAGAAGCATGACCTGAAAAATAAAGAATGCATGTGCCATACAAACCAGGGCCAAGATTAAGGTGAGTTACCGTCTGTTCAAAATTTAAGGAGGCACCGACTCCCAGAACTGTACAACTTTAGTGTCAACATCTGAAAGCAAGAGCTTCCTTAAATTTTGCACCCTGCAAGCCTCCCTTGCCTCATTCTAGTTTTGATCTTTATATGAGCATTTCCCATTGGAAAATTAATGAAGAGAAAGAAATCTTATTACAGCGGGGTCAGGAGACCAGAAGGGGGAGCTCTCACGAATGTACCTTTCAACATCAATACAGATTCCCAACAGGAAGAGACTTACCTTGCATCTCCAGCCGGAAGTGATGCTACTTTACTACAGCAGGAGGAAGAGAGATCTTCTCCTTGCCTGGCAACAGCTCAGCCAATGAGAGACTATCACATCTCAGCCAGTGGAAAGCCACTATATTCCAGTTCCCGGCTTCCTACAATGGACATAACAGCCCCTCCCAATTTCCCTTTCTCCTCTATAAGAGAATTTCCCCTCCTTTGTAAATTTAATTTAATTAATTTATCTTTGGCTGGGTTGCATTTCCGTTGCTGAGTGTGGGTTTTCTCTAGTTGTGGGTGGGGGCTACTCTCTGGTTGCAGTGCTTGGGCTTCTCATCACAGCGGCTTCTCTTGTTGCAGAGCACAGGCTCTAGTGTGCATGGGCTTCAGGAGTTGCAACGCGGGGCAGCATGTGGAATCCTCCTGGACTAAGACTCAAACCCGTGTTCCCTGCATTGGCAGGTGGATTCTTAATCACTGGGCCACCAGGGAAGTCCGAGTTTCCTCTCCTTTGCTTTACGAAGCTTGCATGTGGTTTGCCATAGTTGAGGTGTGCCATAGTCCTAAATTGCAAATCTTTGCTATTCCCAAGTAAACTTGTTTTGCTGGGAAAATACGTGATTGTTTTCTTGTTTTAGGTTAACACAGTCATCACAGGAATTTCTATCAGATCAGAATTTTAGAAAAGTAGAACCAAGAGAGAGAGAGGAAAGTAAGTCAGAATGTTTTATATTAATGCGTGTATGTAGAATCTAGGAAGATGGTACTGATGAACCTGTCTGCAGGGCAGCAGTGGACACACAGACACAGAGAAGAGACTTGTGGGCACAGTAGGGGAAGGAGAGGGTGGGATGAATTGAGAGAGTAGCATGGAAACATGCACTGTGCGTGTGTGCATGGTAAGTCCCTTCAGTCTTGTCCGACTCCTTGTGACCCTGTGGACTGTAGCCACTAGTCTCCTCTGTCCATGAGATTCTCCAGGCAAGAATACTGGAGTGGCTCTGGCATAGATCACAGCAAGATCCTCTTTGACCCACCTCCCAGAGTAATGGAAATAAAACCAAAAATAAACAGTTGGGACCTGATTAAACTTAAAAGCTTTTGCACAATGAAGGAAACTATAAGTAAGGTAAAAAGGCAGCCTTCAGAACGGGAAAAAATAATAGCAAACAAAACAACTGACTAAGAATTAAGCTCCAAAATATACAAGCAGCTCATGCAGCTCAATACCAGGAAGACATACAAGCCAATCAAAGAGTGGGCCAAAGAACTAAATAGACATTTCTCCAAAGAAGACATACAGATGGCTAACAAACACATGGAAAGATGCTCAACATCACTCATTATCAGAGAAATGCAAATCAAAACCACAATGAGGTATCATCTCACACAGGTCAGAATGACAGCCATCAAAAAGTCTACAAACAAATCCTGGTGAGGGTGTGGAGAAAAGGGAACCCTCTTACACTGTTGATGGGAATGGAAACTGGTACAGCCACTATGGAGAACAGTGTGGAGAGTCCTTTAAAAACTGGAAATAGAACTGCCATATATGCAGAGTACATCATGAGAAATGCTGGTCTGGAGGAAGCACAAGCTGGAATCAAGATTGCTGGGAGAAATATCAATAACCTCAGATATGCAGATGACACCACCCTCATGGCAGAAAATGAAGAAGAACTAAAGAGCCTCTTGATGAAAGTGAAAGAGGAGAGTGAAAAAGTTGGCTTAAAGCTCAACATTCAGAAAACAAAGATCATGGCATCTGGTCCCATCACTTCATGGGAAATAGATGGGGAAACAGTGGAAACAGTGTGAGACTTTATTTTTATGGGCTTCAAAATCACTGCAGATGGTTATTGCAGCCATGAAATTAAAAGATGCTTACTCCTTGGAAGGAAAGTTATGACCAACCTAGAGAGCATATTAAAAGGCAGAGACATTACTCTGTCAACAAAGGTCCATCTAGTCAAGGCTATGGTTTTTCCAGTGGTCATGTATGGATGTGAGAGTTGGACTATAAAGAAAGCTGAGCCCTGAAGGGTTGATGCTTTTGAACTGTGGTGTTGGAGAAGACTCTTGAGAGTTCCTTGGACTGCAAGGAGATCCAACCAGTCCATCCTAAAGGAGATCAGTCCTGGGTGTTCATTTGTGGAACTGATGTTGAAGCTGAAACTTCAATACTTTGGCCACCTGTGCAAAAAGCTGACTCATTTGAAAAGACCCAGATGCTGGGAAAGATTGCAGGCAGGAGGAGAAGGGGATGACAGAGGATGAGATGATTGGAGGGCATTACCGACTCAATGGACATGGGTTTGGGTGAACTCCGGGAGTTGGTGATGGACAGGGAGGCCTGGCGTTCTCTGGTTCATGGGGTCACAAAGAGTTGGACACAACTGAGCAACTGAACTGAACTGAATGACCCAGAAATCCCACTGCTAGGCATACACAGCAAGGAAACCAGAATTGAAAGAGACACATGTAGCCCAATGTTCTTTGCAGCACTGTTTACAATAGCTAGGACATGGAAGTAACCTAGATGTCCATTGGCAGACAAATGGATAAGGAAGTTGTGGTACATATGCACAATGGAATACTACTCAGCTATAAAAAAAAAAAAAAGAATGCATTTGAGTCAGTTCTAATGAGGTGGATGAAACTGGAGGCTACTATACAGAGTAAAGTAAGTCAGAAAGATACAGTATCTTAATGCACATATATGAAATTTAGAAAAATGATAATGATGATCCTATATGTAGGATAGCAAAAGAGACACAGATGTAAAAAAAAAAAAAAAACTTTTGAACTATGCAGGAGAAGGCGAGGGTGGGATGATTTGAGAGAATAGCATTGAAACATGTATATTATCATATGTAACATAGATGACCACTGCAAGTCCAATACATGAAGCAGGGTGCTCTGGGGTAACCCAAAGGGATGGGGTGGAGAGGAAGGAGGGAGGAGGGGCTTCAGGATGGGGGACACGTGCACCCCTGGCTGATTCATGTTGATGTATGGCAAAAACCACCACAATATTGCAAAGTAATTATCCTCCCATTAAAATTAATTTATTAATTTAAAAAACAAAAAGCATACTGGAGTGGGTTGCCATGCCCTCCTCCAGGGGATCTTCCCAACCCAGGGATCGAACCTGCATCTCTTATGTCTCTTGTATTGGCAGGTGGCTTCTTTACCACTAGCACCACCAGGAAGCCCAACATATACATTGCTGCTACTGCTGCTGCTAAGTCGCTTCAGTCGTGTCCGACTCTGTGTGACCCCATAGATGGCAGCCCACCAGGCTCCCCTGTCCCTGGGGTTCTCCAGGTAAGAACACTGGAGTGGGTTGCGATTTCCTTCTCCAATGCATGAAAGTGAAAAGTGAAAGTCAAATCACTCAGTTGTGTCCAACTCTTCACGACCCCATGGACTGCAGCCCACCAGGCTCCTCCGTGGGATTTTCCAGGCAAGAGTACTGGAGTGGGTTGCTATTGCCCTCTCCTAACATATACATTACTATATGTAAAATAGATAGAAAGTGGCAATTTTCTGTATGACACAGGGAGCTCAACCCACTGCTCTGTGACAACCTAGAGGGATGGGATGGGGAGAGAGACAGGAGAGGGGTTCAGGAGAGAGGGGGCATTTTTGTATACCTGTGGCTGACTCGATGTATGGCAGAAACCAACACAATATTGTAAAGCAACTATCCTGCAATTAAAAAAAAGTGGGGGGGGGGGCAGGAGACTTTGAATTGGAGAAAATCTGTTTGAAAGAGCTCTAGTTTGCTTAGTCCATGCGCCTGTTCAGGATGTGGGTGAGTTGGTCTCAACTCCAACTGCCCGTTAGAATCATCTGATAACTTTTCAAAATCCTGATGCCTTGGACCTAACCTGAGGCCAATTAAGTCCAAATCTTTAGAAATAGGGCTTCTCAAGCTCCCAGATTCTTCCAGTGGGCAACCTGGCCTGAGAGTCTCTGCTGTGAGTGCAGAATTCAAGTTCCAGTCAGTGAACCTGGGGGGTGGAGATGGGTGGATACCCTGCTGCTTCTTTAAGCAGAAAAAATAGGAAAGGAGCTTTAATTGTGCTGTAGAAACAAGGGATTAAGTGGATAAAGGAAGGTTTGGAGTGTGAAAAATGCAGAGCGGTGGCATGTCTAGGGATTCTGTCATGAGTGGTGCATGGTTTGGACTTTGTTTAGGATGTTAACACTCTCTGGGAGGCCTGACCGGACACTCTAACT
This sequence comes from Neotragus pygmaeus, assembly GCA_006410875.1. Classification (NCBI taxonomy): domain Eukaryota; kingdom Metazoa; phylum Chordata; class Mammalia; order Artiodactyla; family Bovidae; genus Neotragus; species Neotragus pygmaeus. The sequence continues at coordinate 78,616 of SJYV01029888.1, forward strand.
GAATACCATTGAGATGATAATTAACCGAGAGGCTCCCAGATCCAGTGAAGAATGTGGCCTTGAGGTTAATTTATTAACTTCCTTTCTGACATTTTTTCAGCAGCTTCTGGGGCTAATGCCAAAGAGATGTTTGGAAAGGGCTCTTGTTAAATTCAGTGGTCATTTTCCATTGGTCCCAGATGAATAGCTGAGAGAAATTTTCATGGCTGGAGTCATGAGCATTATCTCCTCTGATAAGTGGCCAAAGAAACACCAGTCTTAAGTTGTCCACAGTCTGGTTGGCAAACTGCATTTAAAAGAGAACAAACTGTGGAGGGGATATTTGAACTCAAAGTTCATCCCAGATCCACTTCAAACACACACATAAAGACACACACACACCCCTAAAGAGGATTCATTTCATGCATTAAGACCTGGGTAGAGCAAGACCCAGGGTGCTGGGGGTGGTGTGTGTGTGTGTGTGTGTGTGTGTGTTAGCATGATGCAGAGAGAGCTGTTTGTCTTTTCCCTTTGGATTCTTATTTACAGATTCCAATCTTGGTTTATTTCTCTCTGATCCCAGGTCACTATGGGGTTGCAAAGGGTCCGAGAATCAAAAGGGTTCCAGAGTGGTTTGGGGGAAAAGGAAGATTGAAGTAGGTTATTTCGGCTTTACCATTCCAGACAAGGCATGGGTTCAAGACACATGTGCCCACCAGCATAACTCAACAAGGGGATGACCCTGGAGTCATCGGGCTTCCCTGGTGGCTCAGCTGGTAAAGAATCTGTCTGCAATGCAGGAGACCTGGGTTCAATCCCTGGGTTAGGAAGATCCCCTGGAGAAGGGAACGGCTGTCCACTCCAGTAGTCTAGCCTGGAGAACTCCATGGGGTCACAAAGAGTCAGATACAACTGAGCGACTTTCACATCATTGTAACAATAACTAATCCCTCTGGCATTTTCCTCTAGGAAGTTGTGAGGTTAATGTAGCACTATAGTCAAGAATTTAGGTGAAGGTTTATTTCTCAGCTTTCTCTTAATTATCTCCCCAGATACAGAACCCATGGATATCAGTGACCTATATGCCTTAAGCTTGGAAGGAATTGTTAAGGACATTTACCCCCACGCCTGCTCCCCCTAGATTTCATCCACCCCCATCACCTAACCCAAAACCTTAAATCATCCGAGACTCCTCCCTTTCTATCAGATGCTTTAAGATATCTTGGTTATTAATTCCTAAGTACCTCTCACTTCTCTGTTTTTTTCCGGCATCTCACTTAATGCCATACTACTTTCAGCTCCCATGAGTTCTGTTCTGTACTCACTGAAGTCTGTTTCATTTATTATTTGGAAAGCATTTTTAATTGCACAAAGCATGAATATATTATCTTTTTAAAAATATAAACAATACAGATAATCAGCAATTCAAGATTTAACCATGGTAACCAGTTGGGAGTGTTTTTCTTTGCATATCTACACAGAAAAAAAAAATTTTTTTTACTATTTTTGTATGATTTAAAAAAATAATAAATGGTGCCATAAACAGTTTTGCTATTTCTTTTTTCCACTTAAAATGTCTTGGAGATTTGCCATGTCAGTGTATTCAGAACTCCCTTATCTGGGCTGCTACACGGTGTGACAGGCTCCCTCTAAGATGACCTCTGTTTCCTTGCATTCACATCCTCTTATAACCTCCCCTGTGGATATGCCATATTTTATGTAACAGTGCAGCTTATCATATTTTTTTTAACAGGGATACGATTCAAATTGATCACTTAAGCTTCTTCCAGAAATACTTTTTAACAGAAATCTGATCGTGTTACTCATCTGCTTCAAAATTTCAGCGTGACATAATTAAGGAAGTTCTGGGAAGATGACCCACTGGATGAATATCCCCAGTCCCTCCCCTTTGTGGTCTGTTTTTGGAGCAATATAAATACCAAAATAAGAACTCTGATGGAAACTGCAAGGTATGTGAGGTTAGAACTTGTTCTGAGAGTTCCAGAGGAGGGACAGCGTGGGGCTTCCTTCTTGGGCTGAGACAAAGATTTTATGGCTTTGTGAGAAAAGATGTATGGTAGACACTGAGGTTCTCTTGGATGTCCATAGTGGCAATTGATCCATCTTGCTGACCCCAGGAGACAGAAGTGAAAATATCCAGTTCACCTGACTTGATCTCAGAGTGGTTAAAAAAAAAAAAAAATCTGTCCCCTTCTCAGATTCAGAGGTATGAGAGTCTAGCCACCACCTCCTCCACCCCCAGTGTGGAGGAAAGAACATTTATGAGTTCATTTCCCACCAATACACAAAAAGCAAAGCTATTTTTAAATGATAGAAATCATTTACCAAAAACTGATAACATGTATAATATAAGCTGAAATCATTTCCGTCAAAGTTATCGTTCTCAACATTGCTTGGAAGACCTTAACTAATGCAATACATTACTTAGTATTATTAAGTAATCCACACAAAACCTGGGAGAAAAGAGACAAAAATTACTTTATATTCATATGACATAACTGCATATTCAGGAAATCCAAAAGATTCAGCCAAAGCTATTTGAAATAATGAAACTTTGGGGCACTTCCCTGGTGGCTCAGTGGTAAAGAATCCACCTGCCAATGCAGCAGACACAGGTTTGATCCCTGATCCGGGAAGATCACACGTGCCTCAGAGCAACTAAGCCCATGTGCCACAACTATTGTGCCTGTGCCCTCGAGCCTGTGCTCTGCAACAAGAGAAGCCACCACAAAGAGAAGTCCTCACACCGAGACTAGAGCATTCCACAGTTAGGGGAAAACCCTCGAAGCAGCAAAGACCCAGCACAGCCGAAAATAAAATTAACCAAGAAAATTAAACTTTGGTAAAAGGTGATTGCGGGAGAAATATCAACAACCTCAGACATGCAGATGACACCCCCCTTATGGCAGAAAGTGAAGAGGGACTAAAAAGCCTCTTGATGAAAGTGAAAGAGGAGAGTGAAAAAGTTGGCTTAAAGCTCAACATTCAGAAAACTAAGATCACGGCATCTTGTCCCATCACTTCATGGGAAATAGATGGGGAAACAGTGGANTTTTTTTTTTTTTTTTTGGTACATTATGTTTTTCTTGGAGTTTTGTGATTGCCTTATTTTTTTTTTCTATTTGTTTAAGTTTCTTTGCAAGTTGGAGTCTCCTAGAACCTCTGACAGCTTTATGAAACTCCTCTCAATATAATTTCCTGCATGCTGAATGTAATAGTTAATCCATCTGTCTTTGTTTTTCTTAAGAGTTCTTTCTAACACCTTCTGTCATTTTCTATCCTGTTGATTATTCTCTTGATCTGATACAACATTGTCATCCTTGGAGTTTCTTTTTCCTCTTTTATATGTTAGATTCTCCTTTTTCTTGGTTGCTGTGCCTTTGTTTCTTAGTGTGTACTCTTGCCTAGCTAAAGCGTGTACATCTTTGAAAGTTACATGAATAGGCAGTGGATGAGTTGATTGTTAGAAAGCTACAGGTGTAATGTATAGTGATTCATTCATACTCTTTACTTTCAGTTCTCAGATTTATTGAAATTGTCTCTAATAACAGTTTTCAAAAATGTACATAAAAAGGGCTTCCATGGTGGCTCAATGATAAAGAATCCACCTGTCAATGCAGGAGACGTGGGAAGATCCCACGTGCTAAGGGGCAATCAAACCCATGCGCCACCACTATTGAGCCTGTGCTCCACAACAAGAAAAGCCGCTGCAGTGAGAAGTCTGCACTGCAACTAGAGAAAGCCTGCGCAGCCAAAAATAAATAATAATACGGTAAAAGTAAATTAAAAAAAATGCTGATTACTTTGGAACTTGTGTCTGGATGAGTTTGTTAAAGCAGTTTGAGTGTATATAGTTTTTCTTGCCTGTTACTGTTTAGGACAGTCCAAGTGGCTGTACTGTTAGGTGAATCATAGAACAGTTTATTTTGTAAGTTACGCTTGTTTTTCCTCGCTTCAGTCAACAAATAGATGTAACTGTTGCTGCCTAGTGAAGGGTCTTGTTCTGTTTTCCGCTGGAAAATCTGTGATCCTCAGATGGGTGACATGAAGCCACTGTGAATAACAAACTAATCTTAGTGCCCAGTTAATAGATACATACCTACCTGTTCTTCTGTTATTTGCCTTTTCCACCGAACAGTATGTAGTTGTGACCTCTTAGCAATGTACAGAGAAATGGCTCATGGTTCTTTACAACTGCATAGTGTTCCATTGTGTAGAAGTACGAAGTTAGTTTGTAGAGTAGTCATTTATTTGGACATTTGTGTTGTTTCTACTCTCCTGCTATTGGAAATAATAACTGTAATAAATAGCCTTGCCCATTTGTCTTACCACAGTCATTGGGATAGATTTCTTGAGGTAGCACTTAAATATATATATAGTTATGTAAGATACCATCACCTTCCCTGTACGGGCTTTGTGCCACTTTGCACTCCTACCAGCAAGTAATTTGTCAGTGTTTCTTACACAGTCTTGCCAGTGATGTATGTCATCAGCAGTGTAGGTTTTTTTCCATCTGATGTACGAGGAAGGGTATCACTGTAGTTTTAAAGGCCTCTTTGGCCTTTTCTGTTCTTATCTCACTCATTTTTTATCCCCTGCTTTCTGAAAGTCTTCTAATGTCAGAGATGGTAACCTTTGTCTGTGTTGTGACTAATTTATCTTACACACTGTTGTGTGGCATCGGCTTCTTGGAGAAAGCCTTTTTGCATCCTTGTCGCTTGCTCCCAGCTGTGTAGGTCCCAGCCTGCTTCTCCGGAGTAGTGCTGGGCTTCTGACATGGCTTCTTGAGTCCTGTGTGTCTACAGTGCTTTCCTCTCAATTTCTGGAGTATCTTCGAATAATTTTGAGAGATTTGTTTAAGCTGTAAATTTTTGAGCCCATACATGAATGTAAATGCCAGTTGGTAATTTATCTGATTACAGAATTCAGGCTTTGAAGTAATTTTACCTCAGTTTTGAAGGCATCACTTAACCTCTTGTTAATCTAGCCCAGTGTTGATGGTCAAAGAAGAAGTCTAGTACCTCTTTATTTTTTATAAAGAATTTTTTAAAACGGACTGTTTTGTAGAGCAACTTCAAGTCATAGCAGAATTGAGCCACAGGTACACTGGTTCCTCATATATCCCCTGTCTCTGCAGTGTTTCCCAGCAGCAGCATCCCACACCCAATTGTGCTTTTGTTAAATAAATGCATCTGTTACCGTGACTCATCATCGTCCTAGGTCTGTCGTTCACCGTAGTGTTCACTCTTGCTGATGTATGCTCTGTGGGTCTTGACAAGTAATGACACGAATCCACCCTTAGAGTATCCTACAGAGTGGCTTCACGGCCCTAAAATTCCTCTTTGCTGCAGCTATTCATCCCTGCCTCCCCCTTAACCTTTTATTGTCTGACCTTTCATTGTCTCCATAGTTTTTGACTTTTCCAGAATATCATATGGTTGGAGTCCTAAAATACGTAAACTTATCAGGTTAGTATTATGGATTTAAGTTTCCTCCATGCCTTTTCATGGTTTGGTGGCTCTTTTTTCTCTTGTCGAGATATAGTACAATTGTTTATCCATTCACCTACTGAAGGATGTCTTGTTGATTGCTTCCTAGTTTTGGCACTTATGAATAGAAGTCCTATGAACATCCATGTGTAGGCTTTGGTATGGATATAAATTTTCACCTCCTTTGGGTCAGTGTCAAGGAGCATAATTTCTGGATCGTATGGTAAGAGTTTTGTTAGAAACTGCCAGATTTGCATTTCCATCAGCTTTGAATGAGAATTCCAGTTGCTTCACATCCTCTCCAGCGTTTGCTGTTCTCAGTTTCACCATTCTAATAGGTATATTAATGGTGTCTCATTGTTTTTGTTTCTCTGGTGACCTGTGATACAGAGCATGTTTTCAGTGCTGATTTGCCATCTCTGTCTTTGATGAGGTGTATATTAAGGTTTTTGGTTCATTTTTTAAAGGATGTTTATAATCAGTTTGTTTTCTTGTTGCTGAATTTTAAAAGTTGTGTATATTATAGATAGCAGTACTTTATCAGATATGTCTTTAACAAATATTTTCTTAGCATCTTGACATTGTCTTTCATAGAACAGAAGTTTTAAATTTTAATTAAGTCTGACTTATCAGTTATTTTTTTCATGGATTATGCCTTTGGCATTGTATTGGGTTGGCCAAAATGTTCCTTTGGTTTTAAACTAAAAATAAAAGTCACCTTTTTCATTTTCTTGAAGAACTTTATTGAACGACGTATTCATTGTTTTTTTGTTCCATTACCTTCTGTGATTTTTTTAGGCAACTTCGTAATTCCTTCTTCCCAAAACTTTATATCTTCTTGAGCAAAGAACTGTTCCAGCTGGTTTTTACAGTCTTCCAGGGATTTTATATTGTTTCCATTAAGAGAATTTTGTAAAGACTGAAATAAATGGAATTTTGAAGGTGCAGTGTCTGGTGAAACGGTATATGAATCAGAAGTTCCCAGCAAAGCTGTTACAGTTTTTCCTGATCATCAAAGAAACATGCGATCTTGTGTTATCCTGATGAAAAGATTTTGTGTTTTCTGTTGACTAATTCTGGATACTTTTTGTCAGGTGGTCTAATTGGGAGCAGTACTTGTTGGAATTGTTTAATTTTCCAGAAGGAGCTCATACATAATAGAGGACTTCATTACAAATCCCACCATATATACTATATAATCTTTGGATGAAGACCAGTCTTTGATGTGGTGGTTCCTTTTGCTTGTCCCACAGTCTCTTCCAGTTATCATTCAGTGACTACTTCTCATCACCCGTCACAGTTTGTTTTAAAAACAGAATGTTTTCATGACGTTTAAGTAGAATTGCTTGCAGAAATAACCGTTTCTTCATGGGGCTTCCCTGGTGATCCAGTGATCAGGAATCCACCTGCCATTGCCGTGGACATGGGTTTGGTCCCCGGTCTGGAAAGATCCCACATGTTGCAGGACACCTAAGCCCGTTGTGCCACAGCCACTGAAGCCCACGTGCCTAGAGCCTGTGCTCTGCAGTAAGAGAAGCCACCACAGTGAGAAACCCTTGGCACTGCAACTAGAGAAAGGTGATGTGCAACAGCAAAGACCCAGCACAGCCGAAAATAAATTTTTTTTTTTTATAAAAGAAGGTTTTCCCCACTTAACTTATGTGAAACCCAAATACCAAAGTGATCATCATAACCAAGCTGGTGCAGATGGTTTTCAGCACTTGATTGGATGTTTCGAGTATGTTGGCTGTCTCCCATGTGGTCTAACATTGCTCTTTCTCNGTGCTGCACTCAATATGCCAGCAAATTTGGAAAACTCAGTGGCCACAGGATTGGAAAAGGTCAGTTTTCTATCCAATCCCAAACAAAGGCAATGACAAAGAATGCTCAAACTACCATACAATTGTATTCATCTCACATGCTAGTAAAGTAATGCTCAGAATTCTCCAAGCCAGGCTTCAGCAATAAATGAACCGTGAACTTCCAGATGTTCAAGCTAGTTTTAGAAAAGGCAGAGGAACCAGAGATCAAACTGTCAACATCTGCTGGATCATGGAAAAAGCAAGAGAGTTCCAGAAAAACATCTATTTCTGCTTTTTTGACTATGCCAAAGCCTTCTGTGTGGATCACATTAAACTGTGGAAGATTGTGAAAGAGATGGGAATACCAGACCACGTGACCTGCCTCTTGAGAAACCTATATGCAGGTCAGGAAGCAACAGTTAGAACTGGACATAGAACAACAGACTGGTTCCAAATAGGAAAAGGAGTACGTCAAGGCTGTTTATTTAACTTCTGTGCAGAGTACATCATGAGAAACGCTGGACTGGAAGAAGCACAAGCTGGATCAAGATTGCCGGGAGGAATATCAATAGCCTCAGATATGCAGATGACACCACCTTTATGGCAAAAAGTGAAGAAGAACTAAAAAGCCNAAACCTATATGCAGGTCAGGAAGCAACAGTTAGAACTGGACATAGAACAACAGACTGGTTCCAAATAGGAAAAGGAGTACGTCAAGGCTGTTTATTTAACTTCTGTGCAGAGTACATCATGAGAAACGCTGGACTGGAAGAAGCACAAGCTGGATCAAGATTGCCGGGAGGAATATCAATAGCCTCAGATATGCAGATGACACCACCTTTATGGCAAAAAGTGAAGAAGAACTAAAAAGCCTGTTGATGAAAGTGAGAGAGGAGAGTGAAAAAGTTGGCTTAAAGTTCAGCATTCAGAAAACAAAGATCATGGCATCTGGTCCCATCACTTCATGGGAAATAGATGGGGAAACAGTGGAAACAGTGTCGGACTTTTTGGGGGGCGCTCCAAAATCACTGCAGATGGTGATTGAAGCCATGAAATTGAAAAACTCTTATTCCTTGGGAGGAAAGTTATGACCAACCTAGACAGTATATTAAAAAGCAGAGATATTACTTTGCCAACAAAGATCTGTCTAGTCAAGGCTATGGTTTTTCCAGTGGTCATGTATGGATGTGAGAGTTGGACTGTGAAGAAAGCTGAGTGCTGAAGAATTGATGCTTTTGAACTGTGGTGTTGGAGAAGACTCTTGCGAGTCCCTTGGACTGCAAGCAAATCCAAACAGTCCATTCTAAAGGAGATCAGTCTTGGTTGTTCATTGGAAGGGCTGATGCTGAGGCTGAAACTCCAATATTTTGGCAACCTAATGGGAAGAGTTGACTCACTGGAAAAGACCCTGATGCTGGGAGGGATTGGGGGCAGGAGGAGAAGGGGATGACAGAAGACGAGATGGCTGGATGGCATCACTGACTTGATGGACATGAATTTGAGTGGACTCTGGAGTTGGTGATGAACAGTGAGGTCTGACGTGCTGCGATTCATGGGGTCGTAAAGAGCCAGACACGAGTGAGCGACTGAACTGAACTGATAAATGATAGGGCTGGTACAGAGAATGCAGTGAAGGATAGTCAAAGCTATGGTTTTTCCAGTTCAGTTCAGTTCAGTCACTCAGTCGTGTCCGACTCTTTGCAACCCCATGAATCGCAGCACGCCAGGCCTCCCTGCCAATCACCAACTCCCAGAGTTCACTCAGACTCACATCCATCGAGTTCGTGATGCCATCCAGCCATCTCATCCTCCATCGTCCCCTTCTCCTCCTGCCCCCAATCCCTCCCAGCATCAGAGTCTTTTCCAATGAATCAACTCTTCACATGAGGTGGCCAAAGTACTGGAGTTTCAGCNCCGACTCTTTGCAACCCCATGAATCGCAGCACGCCAGGCCTCCCTGCCAATCACCAACTCCCAGAGTTCACTCAGACTCACATCCATCGAGTTCGTGATGCCATCCAGCCATCTCATCCTCCATCGTCCCCTTCTCCTCCTGCCCCCAATCCCTCCCAGCATCAGAGTCTTTTCCAATGAATCAACTCTTCACATGAGGTGGCCAAAGTACTGGAGTTTCAGCTTCAGCATCATTCCTTCCAAAGAAATCCCAGGGCTGATCTCTTTCAGAATGGACTGGTTGGATCTCCTTGCAATCCAAGGGACTCTCAAGAGTCTTCTCCAACACCACAGTTCAAAAGCATCAATTCTTCGGCACTCAGCTTTCTTCACAGTCCAACTCTCACATCCATACATGACCACAGGAAAAACCATAGCCTTGACTAGATGGACCTTAGTCATGAACAAATGTTAGAGTTTGACCATAAAGAAGGCTGAGCACTGAAGAATTGGCACTTTCAAATTGTGGTTCTGGAGAAGACTCTTGAAAGTCCCTTGGACAGCAAGGACACCAAATCAGTGAATCCTAAAGGAAAGCAACCCTGAATAGTCAATAAAGTATTGATGCTAAAGCTGAAGCTCCAATATTTTGTCCACCTGTTGCAAAGAGCCAACTCATTGGAAAAGACCCAGATGCTGGGAAAGATTTAAGGCAAAAGAAGAGAGTGGCAGAGGATGAGATGGTTAGATAATATCACCAACTCAATGGACATGAATCTGAGCAAACTCTGGGAGGTAGTGGAGGACAGGGGAGCCTGGCAAGCTGCAGTCCATGGGGTCAAAAAGAGTTGGACATGACTTAGTGACTGAACAACAACAAGCCTTACCCTGAACATCGGAGTAAGGTTTCTATGGGCAGGTGGGCAGCTCCCTCGGGCAGCTCCTGGTTTATCTGTGTGTTTACTAACTTGAGTTATTAAAGCTGACGGCTTCCCCTTCCTCTCAGAAGGCATGCCTGCACAATCATTATATTTATTTCATATATAGTGCCCAACAGATATTCACTTCCTTAGAGTTCTCGCAAAAGCACAAAAGGGCAACCATGGTGAAGGGACACCTTGAACAGGAAATGACCTGGAAAAGAACCTCATTTTGTGAATTTTTTAAATTTTATTTCTTTACTGAAGGATAATTGCTTTACAGAATTTTGCTGTTTTCTGTCAAACCTCAACATGAATCAGCCATAGGTATATATATATCCCCTCCCTTCTGAACCTCCCTTCCCTCTCCCTCCCCATCCCACTCCTCTAGGTTGATACAGAGCCCCTGTTTGAGTTTCCTGAGCTATACAGCAAATTCCCATTGGCGATTTATTTTACATATGGTAATGTAAGTTTCCATGTTACTCCTTCCATACATCTCACCCTCTCCTCCCCTCTCCCCATGTCCATAAGTCTGTTCTCTGTCTGTTCCTCCATTCCTGCCCTGAAAATAAATCCTTCAGTACCATTTTTCTCGATTCTGTATATATGTGTTAGAATACAATATTTATCTTTCTCTTTCTGACTCACTTCACTCTGTATAATAGGTTCTAGGTTCATCCACCTCATCAGAACTGAATCATTTGTGAATTTTTTTATTCAAGTAGAAGCAGGGAAGAGCAGATTGGTTATGGTAGGAAGACAAATAAATAGATTAAAGGCCAAATGCAAGAAAATCTCCAGAATCTCTACTTTTTTAAAATAAAGAGATAAAACTATTTGAGGACAGATAAGAGATAGGAAGGATAGATATTTGATATTCACAAAATATATGTAGTAGCTATTTTAGATGGAGAGAACAGAAAAACCAGAATTGTGGCATTCAGCAATTTAGCACAGATTTGATGAGAGCAGACTCTAAAATCAGAGATGCCCAGACTTGAATCTGAGCTCTGGCACTTTTAACTTTAAACTTCGACAATTTTCTTAAACTCTCTATTTCAGTTTTTTTTTTTTTTTTTAAAAAAATTGAGTTACAATAGTACAGACTTCTGGATAGGTAGGAAAATTATGTGAGATGATTGACATTTGCAAAATATTAAGCATGAGGCTAACATGCAATAAATACTCAACAAATGTCACACATTATGGATTGCATTATGTCCCCCCAAAACTTCTATTTTGAAGCTGTAAGCCTGTACCTCAAAATGTGACTATATTTGGAGAAAGGGTCTTTGATGAAAGACCATGTGAGTATGCAGAGATGTTAGACAGGCAGTGGTCTACACGTCAGGAGTGAGGCCTCAGGACAGACCAAACCTGCTGACACCTTGATCTTGGACCATTCACTTCCGGAACTGTGAGAAATAAAGTTTTCATTGTTTACACCACGCAGCCTGTGGTGTTTTGTTATGGCAGCCTGAGCAGACTAACATATCCCCTGTTATTATTTTGAAAGCAAGAGGCAAAGTTGAGAAGCAAGGTGCCCTTGGTTTTTACCACTGATAAAGGCTCCCAGGCCAATTATGCAGAGAAAGGCAGAATCCACAATCCTTCCAGCCCTGTCACATGGGCTGGCTGGCTGCAGAGACCACTGCTGTATGACTCAGGCCATCTCTGATTTCCTTGCAGGGTGCAGATCTCTAGAGACCAGCTGACGACTGCTGTGAGTCAGGGGACTCAGGAAAGTCCCTGAGATTCTGAGACGTGCTCCATTACCCAGCCCCCGGTTCCTTGGCAGATGCTGAGAACGTGTCATCCCCCCATAGTGAGGTTCTGCCTTGGTTTCTCAGTCATCTCAATTGCCCTCCCATCACCCTCTAGAAGGTCAGAAAGTCAGATTCCACCAAAGGCTGCCACAGATGCAGTTTTAAAATAGTCCCTTCAGAAGCCCACAATTAAAGCCTAATTACACATCTTTGCCAATTAGAGAAGGAGTTGCCGTATCCAATGATGACAGAGTCCCCAGAAATTCACAGTTGCTCTTGCCTGCTCCCCCAACAAACCACTCTAGCCTTTATTTGTAATCCTGGAAAAGTAACCAAACCTCTGATCTTGATGAATTATCTACAACATTGTGCTAACAACACCTGTCATTAGAAGGGTGCTAAGAAGTCTTTTTTTTTTAAGTCATTAATTCAGTTGATATTTACTGACTGACCTACTGTACATTCATTCTTTCATTCAGCAAATATTTACTGAACATCTGCCACATGTCAATTGAATAACATCTAGAAAGTTGCAGTTTACCTTCTCAAAGAGAGATCAAGAACAAGGAGACAAAATGACTTCAGACAGTGATGCGCTATACAGGAAACAAACGCAGTAATGAGATGGAAATTAAACAAGAGATAGGTTAGAGGTGGGATGTCACAGAAGGCTTCTAAGAGGTCTGATTGATAAGTTGGCCATGAGAGGGCCTAGAGAAAGAATACACTACCAGAATAATGCAAAGGAAACCACAGATGAAGCAGCTCTGAAAAGGAAGAAGCATTTTATGAACAGAAAAGAACAGACAGAAGGGCAGTAGGAGGAAGGAGAGAATGTCCAGGAGAGACGGGACAGGTGGCTAGGTCACATAGGGTCTCCCAGGACATGGAAATTATGATCTTCCCATGATGACAAGTATGGAAAATTCTTTGACCCGCACAGACCCAAGATCTGCAAGACCAGTAACCTAAGCTGAGTTAAGACAGGAGGGACAATATCAGTCAGGGTCTCCCTGGTTATGGTCAGACATTTGGATTTAATTCAGAATCTAATGTTGGAGAAGGCAATGGCAACCCACTCCAGTACTCTTGCCTGGAAACTCACATGGACAGAGGAGCCTGGTAGGCTGCAGTCCACGGGGTCTCAAAGAGTAGGACATGACTGAGCGACTTCACTTTCACTTTTTCACTTTCATGCATTGGAGAAGGAAATGGCAACCCACTCCAGTGTTCTTGCCTGGAAAATCCCAAGGACAGGGGAGCCTGGTGGGCTGCCATCTATGGGATCGCACAGAGTCAGACACGACTGAAGCAACTTAGCAGCAGCAGCATCAATAGAATCTAATGTAGTGGTTCTTAATGTTGACCACACGTAGGAACTATTGTAGGGAAGAGCCAATTGTGACTCCATGGTGGATCTATTTCACTGACTTTAACCTTTGTTTTTCATTGCTTTTGTTATTATGGCATTATTGTTTAGTCACAAATTTGTGTCCAACTCTTTGTGACCCCATGGACGGCAGCACACCTCAGTCCTCCACTGTCTCCCAGAGTTTGCTTCAACTCGTGTCCATTGAGTCAGTGGTGCCTTCCAACCATCTCATCCTGTTGCCCCCTTCTTCTCCTGCCCTCAGTCTTTCCCAGCATCAGGGTCTTTTCTAATAACTTGGCTTTTCTTCCCTAATAGCTCACCTGGTAAAGAATCCACCTGCAATGCGGGAGACCTGGGTTCGATCCCTGGGTTGGGAAGATCCCCTGGAGAAGAGAACAGCTATCCACTTCGGTATTCTGGCCTGGAGAATTCCATGGACTGTACAGTCCATGGGTCACAAAGAGTTGGACACAACTGAGTGACTTTCACTTCACTATTCCATCAGGTGGCCAAAATTATTAGAGTTTCCACTTCAGCATCAGTCCCTCCAATGAATATTCAGAGTTGATTTCTGTTGAGATTGACTGGTTTGTTATCATAATCATTCATAATGTCCTGCCTCAGGGAAACCTGCCCCTCTTCCTAAAGAGATTAACATGTTCCCTCCCTGAGGTTGGCCATTACAGTAGATATTTGCAAGATATTGGATTTTACTTTCTCAACTCCTCTCCCTCTTTGTCCTATGAAAGAACCTGGCAGCCAAACCCTGACAATTAGATGTTTTGAAACATCAGTCTGCCATCTTCTCAGTCAGCTGGCTTGCCAAACAAAGTTATATTCCTTGCTTCAACACCTCGTCTCTCTGATTTATTGGCCTGTCATGTGGTGAACAGACCAAGCTTGGACTCAGTAACAGAACAACCTAGGAAGATTTAAACAAATGCTGATGTCTGAGTCCCACCCCACTAATGCTTATATGGTTTGTCTGGGGTGCAGCCTAGTCAGTGGGGTTTTTTAAAGCTCTCCAATGATTCTTATGGGCAGCCAAGGTGGAGTTGTTGCTGTTTAGTAGCTAAGTTATGTCAGATTCTTTTGATACCCCGAGGACTATAGCCTGCCAGGCTCTTCTGGAGCTTCANCCTAGTCAGTGGGGTTTTTTAAAGCTCTCCAATGATTCTTATGGGAAGCCAAGGTGGAGTTGTTGCTGTTTAGTAGCTAAGTTATGTCAGATTCTTTTGATACCCTGAGGACTATAGCCTGCCAGGCTCTTCTGGAGCTTCATGGAATTTTCCAGGCAAGAATACTGGAGTGGGTTGCCATTTCCTTCTCCAGGGGATCTTTCTGACCCAGAGAGTGTACCTGCATCTCCAGGCAAATTCTTTACCACTGAGCTACCAAGAAAGCCAACACAGGTAGAGACTTCTGGACAAAGATGCCACTGGGGGTAAGTATTAAGCAAGAGAATGACGTGGTCTGAATTCTCTTTAAGAGAGATCATATTGGCTGCCTTATAAATACATAAAGTTCCCATGACAGTGCCCTGATGCTTCCTTCCTTCCTACCTTCCCATATACTTTCAATCTTTTAGAAACACAGAATAGCTGAATATCGCAGAGAGAAAGCCCAACCAGATACTAAGAGGGAAGACTCTCACTGGCTCTGCCTCCAGCTAGAGACTGTCTTTTCCATTCTCTGTCTCTAGAATTGTCCATCCATTTCCTCCACGTCCCCCTCTCCCAGCCTGAGACCACATCTCCTGTGTTTTTCATACCCAGTTTTATGCTCCTTCTTTGACAGCCCTGAGGGCCCCCCCAGTCCCGAGCAGAGCAGCTCCAAGGAACAGTCAGAAGCAACTTAGTGAGTTTATTTTGATGAAATACAATAATTATCATGCTTAGCAGCTGTTGCTATTTAAAATAAGAAAAACCTGGGCTTGAATTTAAACTGTTTGGTAAAGCATGTGCCCCACCAATCTGGTCCAACGAAATCAGACATTAAGAAATCTACAGAAGAACTGGAGCTTGTTACAGGAAGTTAAGATGCAAATCATATTTTGTTTCAAATGAGCCCGATGAATGCATAATTTTCCACAAAGAAATACTTTTGTGTTGGGATCCTTTTGCCAGAAACTGAAGTTCTTGGGCTGCAGCTGTTAGCAGTGTCTGATTGTCCATTTCAAACCGCAGGCAGTTCTGCTTTTCTAAGGAGGATTTGGAGCAAAGACAGGAAGACGGCAGAGACGCTCTCGTCAATTGTCTTCCAGAATATTCTCTATGAGATCTGCTTGTGCTTCCCCAACAACCAGACTTGTCCTTAGAATTTCAGGGACTAGACACCACGGTGAACCAATAGCTACTCCCACCATAATATCCATTCAGAAGGGATATCCTTTCTCCCAGCATCTTCTCTTAGCTTGGGTCATTCATTCTATTTGTCTGGAGTCTTTTGATTTCAAGTGGAAGAATTCAAATTCAATAAACACTCCAATTAGACAGGAGAGAAGTTATTTGTTCTTCTAACTGCGAGGTCCAAACATGACTTGGCTTCAAGCCCACTGGATGCAGGTTGAGGGAAACCAGAGAAGAAATTAGTTGCAGACAAGTGAAAGGATTTATGAGCAGCTCTGGGGGACCAGCATCTGTTGCCATGGATTTGCAAGACCAGTGTTCAAGTCGTGTGATTTTCTCCAGGGGTGGATGCAGAGATGTCCCACTGAGGAATTCGGATTGAATTTGGCTTGACATGTATGATAAAAAGACAGACATGGGTAAGTACAAGGGAAATAATCCTTCAGAGGTACCACCCCTGAGATGGGTCACAGCTGTGAAGGGATGAAGAGACGTCAGACAGAGGCCAGGGGATTGGAGAGAATGGAGCTCTGGAAGTCACTCCAAGTTGAAAGAATAGGTGTTGTGGGAGGGATGGAAACAAAAGCCCTGCACAGATGGGAGATGATGGAGCCCGAGGGGTGTGATGAGGACAAATCATATGATGAATGTCTATAATTTCCCACCCACACGTACATCCACTTCCCAAGGAGAGGAGGGTTCCTTGATTGCTTGATCTGCTGATGAGGCAATGGATGAAGATGAAGAATCCTACACAAGGGCATTTTAAAAAGATATAGACAAATATCATATGATGTTGCTTATATGTGGAATCTAAAACATGGTACAAATGAACTTATTTACAAAACAGAAATAAGAGTACAGATGAAGAAAACGAACTTATGGTTATCAGGGGGGAAGGAGGCAGGGAGGGATAACTTGGGAGGTTGGGATTGACATATATACACTACTGTATATAAAATAGAAAACTATTAAGGACCTGCGGCTTCCCAGCTGGCACAGTGGTAAAGAATCTGCCTGCCAAGGCAGGAGATGCAAGAGATGCAGGTTTGATCCCTGGATTGAGAAGATCCCCTGAGTAGAATCTGGCAACCCATTCCAGTATTCTTGCCTGGAATTTTCTTCTTGGACAGAAGAGGCTGGGGCTACAGTTCATGGGGTT
This sequence comes from Neotragus pygmaeus, assembly GCA_006410875.1. Taxonomy (NCBI): domain Eukaryota; kingdom Metazoa; phylum Chordata; class Mammalia; order Artiodactyla; family Bovidae; genus Neotragus; species Neotragus pygmaeus. The sequence continues at coordinate 95,371 of SJYV01029888.1, forward strand.
GCCACGAGTCAGACATGACTGATGAACTGAGCACACAATAAGGACCTACTGTATAGCACAGCAGAGAAGGCAGTGGCACCCCACTCCAGTACTCTTGCCTGGAAACTCCCATGGACAGAGGAGCCTGATAGGCTGCAGTCCATGAGGTCGCTAAGAGTCGGAGATGACTGAGCGACTTCACTTTCACTTTTCACTTTCATGCATTGCGGAAGGAAATGGCAACCCACTCCAGTGTTTTTGCCTGGAGAATCCCAGGGATGGGGCAGCCTGGTGGGCTGCCGTCTGTGGGGTTGCACAGAGTTGGACACGACTGAAGAGACTTAGCAGAAGCAGCAGCAGCAGCAGCAGTATAGTACAAGGAACTCTACTCAATACTCTGTAATGGTCTATATGGGGAAAGAATCTATAAAAGAGTGGATATATNGCCGTCTGTGGGGTTGCACAGAGTTGGACACGACTGAAGAGACTTAGCAGAAGCAGCAGCAGCAGCAGCAGTATAGTACAAGGAACTCTACTCAATACTCTGTAATGGTCTATATGGGGAAAGAATCTATAAAAGAGTGGATATATGTATAACTGATTCACTTTGGTGTGCACCTGAGACTAACGCCATATTGTAAATCAACTATAACTCAATTTTTAAAAAAAGACATAGATCTGAGTTAAGGAGGAGTTGCAAAGAGGGGGCAAGAAGAGGAAAGAATGAGTGAGACAGGAGAACTAAATGGACTGAGGGGTTGAACAGAAGGAAGGAAATAAGGAACTGCCATAAGATGTGGCACTTTGTGGGGAGAGGTGAACAGGGGTGATTTTTAGAAAGTCTTCGTATATATTATGTGGGGTACCTTGCCCTTCTGCCGCTGTCTCAAGATCCTTTCAGGAAGAATTAGTAGCATTTTCCATGGCTCTCTCCAGAAGAATAGCCATTTGTTTTTTTTAACCTGTGAAATCAAGCTGAGAAACAGTCTTGAGGAAACCTGGTTTTGCCCTGTTTAGAGTGATACATCGAGCTTTAAGGCTTTTCTTTTTGGCCACACTGGGCAGAATGTAGAACTTCCCTGACCAGGAATCGAACCTGAGTCCTCTGCAGTGGAAGCATGGAGTCTTAACCCCTGGACTACCAGGGAAGTCCTGGAATTTTTAAGATTGTTAAGGTGGAGCCCAAACGAGTCCAAGTGGCTGAAGTGGGTTGAAGGTGAAAGTCAAAAGGATTAAAGTCAAAGAATGTCTAAGGGTCTAAGCATCAGGCAAACAGTTTAGTTGATGGTCAGTATTTGGCTTGAAAAAGAAGACAGTGGACCAAGTCCTAAAGACTTCAATGAGTGGAACAGGGGATATGAGTGAATGACAGCAGTGAGAGGGAGGAAGTGGGGTAACCAGATGGCAGGAGTCTCAAAGGACTGGGGACATTGATGTACCAGTGGAAAGAGCGCTAGGAATAAGGGCTCCAACACCCTGCTTCTGACCCGGAATCAATGGGGTGTGGAGAATGAGCAACTACTGCGTTGAAGCTGAAACTCCAATACATCGAGCACCTGATGAGAAGAGCTGACTCATTTTCAAAGACCCTGATGCTGGGAAAGATTGAAGGCAGGAGGAGAACGGGATGACAGAGGATGAGATGGTTGGATGGCATCACCGACCCAATGGATATGCTGCTACTACTAAGTCACTTCTGTTGTGTCCGACTCTGTGTGACCCCATAGACGTCAGCCCACCAGGCTCTCCCACTCCTGGGACTCTCCAGGCAAGAACACTGGAGTGGGTTGCCATTTCCTTCTCCAATGCATGAAAGTGAAAGTGAGGTCGCTCAGTCATGTCCGACTCTTAGCGACCCCATGGACTGCAGCCTACCAGGCTCCTCCATCCATGGGATTTTCCAGGCAAGAGTACTGGAGTGGGGTGCCATTAGTTTGGGTAAACTCCGGGAGTTGGTGATGAACGGGGAGGCCTGGCATGCTGCGGTTCATGGAGTCCCAAAGACTCAGACACAAGAGAGGGACTGAACTGAACTGAACTATTTGCAAGAGCAGCAGTGGAATCAATATCCTGGAAGGAGAATCAAGTGTCAGTTAAAACAATTTCCAAAAGCAGTGGAAATGGCCACAGGAAGAAGGGCCAATGGGGGATTTAGGTCAGAGACTTGGCTTTTCCTATGCCTGAGTCCTTCTCAGCTCACAAATTCCTTGACTTCATCATCCAAAGTTCCCTGTCACCCTAGGAAACTATATATCATTTCTCCCTGTATATTTCTTACAAGTTACCTAATATTGAATACATAAATAAAGTAATTAATTTACCATATTGTTCCCCAATCAGCAGCCACCATGTCCACTAGAATGTAAACTCCATGTTTACATTCAGAAAACATGAACAGAAAATGAACGGAAACTGATCTGTTCATTCACAGACTTATTATTGTCAGTGCCTGGTACATAGTGAGAACTCCACAAATGTATATAGAATGACTTAGTGAACAGATGAATAAATGAATGAATAAGCAGCTGTATGAAATTGGAAAGGGAGTTCAATGGAAGAGCATAGATGTTCATGAAACCTCCACATTTGATGAGATGCCCTGGGATAAAGGGATGTGTTACCTCATGTACCTGGAGAATCCCAATTTGACACCTGTGGACATATCCCTCTGGACTTGCTGTGCCCTGGGGGGTAATTCTTAAGGAGAGATGCTTAAATCTGGGCTTTCCCAAGGGCTCAGTGATAAAGAATCTGCCTGCAATGCAGGAAATGTGGGTTTGATTCCTGGGTTGGAAAGATCCCCTGGAGGAGGGCATGGTAACCCTCTCCAGTATTCTTGCCAGGAATATCTCGTGGACAGAGGAGCCTGGCAGGCTGTGGCCCATGGGATTGCAAAGAATTGAACACGCCTGAAGCAACTGAGCATGCATGCATGCTTGAATCTACACTTCTGCATTTGGGATGTGTTAGTTCCAAGTTCTAGCCTAAAAATACTCCTCTCTGATATCAAGGACAAAATTTATAAACATGAAAGTGGTTATTATGGTTTAATCACAGGCTTGGTGTAGTGACTCTTGGCAATCTCTCTGGGGTATTAACAAGAACAGAGTAAATATGTCACATAGGTGGTATTTTTAGTCTCACCCACCCTTCCAGCCCAAAAGGGAACATCCCTGAAGAAGGTCCTTATGACTCCCTGGGCCCCACCCCAGCCCTTGCTGCCCAGAAACCAGAGTCATGGGGGCCATGGTGGCAGCCGCTAAGCCAAGGAGAGTGAGGAGGGCAGTGGTGCCACCTGGACCCATTGCAATCCTTGTTAGATGGGCACCAAGTCCTGGGCCCAGGGTTAACCACCCAACCGATGCCTCCCAGTTCCTGTGGCCCACTCATGCACCCCTTCCCCAGGATGAGGCTGAAAATTAAAGGTAACTAGTAGGAATGAAAAGACCCATCCCTGAACATCCTCTTTCTAAGACCCTCTCCCCAAGATCATCAGCTTAAAAAAAAAAAAGACAAAACTCCCTGACTGAGCCCTAGGGCCCTGAGCCCAACCAAGAGTTTCCCAGACTACCAATGCATCTTTGCCTTTCAGTGATGCTGCTGCTGCTGCTGCTAAGTCGCTTCAGTCGTGTCCGACTCTGCAACCCCATAGACGGCAGCCCACCAGGCTCCCCCGTCCCTGGGATTCTCCAGGCAAGAACACTGGAGTGGGTTGCCGTTTCCTTCTCCAATGCATGAAAATGAAAAGTGAAAATGAAGTCGCTCAGTTGTGTCTGACTCTTAGGGACCCCATGGACTGCAGCCCACCAGGCTCCTCTGTCCATGGGATTTTCTAGGGGCTAGAAGTGTTTAAACCTAAAGTTCACACTCCAGTGTCAAGGAGTGATCTATGGCAGGCACTATGTATTGCGTTGTGTATTGTGTACTCAGTTGCTCAGTCTTGTCTGACTCTTTGAGACCCCATAGATTGTAGCCCACCAGGCTCCTCTGTCCATGGGATTCTCCAGGCAAGCTGAGTGAAGTGAGTTACCATTTCCTCCTCCAGGGGATCTTTTCAACCCAGGGATCGAACCTGAGTCTACTGTATTAGCAGGATGATGCTTTACCGCTGAGCCACCTGAGAAGCCAGGCACTGCTGCTGCTGCTGCTGCTAAGTCGCTTCAGTCGTGTCCAACTCTGTGTGACCCATAGACGGCAGCCCACCAGACCNCAGCCTACCAGGCTCCTCCATCCATGGGATTTTCCAGGCAAGAGTACTGGAGTGGGGTGCCATTAGTTTGGGTAAACTCCGGGAGTTGGTGATGAACGGGGAGGCCTGGCATGCTGCGGTTCATGGAGTCCCAAAGACTCAGACACAAGAGAGGGACTGAACTGAACTGAACTATTTGCAAGAGCAGCAGTGGAATCAATATCCTGGAAGGAGAATCAAGTGTCAGTTAAAACAATTTCCAAAAGCAGTGGAAATGGCCACAGGAAGAAGGGCCAATGGGGGATTTAGGTCAGAGACTTGGCTTTTCCTATGCCTGAGTCCTTCTCAGCTCACAAATTCCTTGACTTCATCATCCAAAGTTCCCTGTCACCCTAGGAAACTATATATCATTTCTCCCTGTATATTTCTTACAAGTTACCTAATATTGAATACATAAATAAAGTAATTAATTTACCATATTGTTCCCCAATCAGCAGCCACCATGTCCACTAGAATGTAAACTCCATGTTTACATTCAGAAAACATGAACAGAAAATGAACGGAAACTGATCTGTTCATTCACAGACTTATTATTGTCAGTGCCTGGTACATAGTGAGAACTCCACAAATGTATATAGAATGACTTAGTGAACAGATGAATAAATGAATGAATAAGCAGCTGTATGAAATTGGAAAGGGAGTTCAATGGAAGAGCATAGATGTTCATGAAACCTCCACATTTGATGAGATGCCCTGGGATAAAGGGATGTGTTACCTCATGTACCTGGAGAATCCCAATTTGACACCTGTGGACATATCCCTCTGGACTTGCTGTGCCCTGGGGGGTAATTCTTAAGGAGAGATGCTTAAATCTGGGCTTTCCCAAGGGCTCAGTGATAAAGAATCTGCCTGCAATGCAGGAAATGTGGGTTTGATTCCTGGGTTGGAAAGATCCCCTGGAGGAGGGCATGGTAACCCTCTCCAGTATTCTTGCCAGGAATATCTCGTGGACAGAGGAGCCTGGCAGGCTGTGGCCCATGGGATTGCAAAGAATTGAACATGCCTGAAGCAACTGAGCATGCATGCATGCTTGAATCTACACTTCTGCATTTGGGATGTGTTAGTTCCAAGTTCTAGCCTAAAAATACTCCTCTCTGATATCAAGGACAAAATTTATAAACATGAAAGTGGTTATTATGGTTTAATCACAGGCTTGGTGTAGTGACTCTTGGCAATCTCTCTGGGGTATTAACAAGAACAGAGTAAATATGTCACATAGGTGGTATTTTTAGTCTCACCCACCCTTCCAGCCCAAAAGGGAACATCCCTGAAGAAGGTCCTTATGACTCCCTGGGCCCCACCCCAGCCCTTGCTGCCCAGAAACCAGAGTCATGGGGGCCATGGTGGCAGCCGCTAAGCCAAGGAGAGTGAGGAGGGCAGTGGTGCCACCTGGACCCATTGCAATCCTTGTTAGATGGGCACCAAGTCCTGGGCCCAGGGTTAACCACCCAACCGATGCCTCCCAGTTCCTGTGGCCCACTCATGCACCCCTTCCCCAGGATGAGGCTGAAAATTAAAGGTAACTAGTAGGAATGAAAAGACCCATCCCTGAACATCCTCTTTCTAAGACCCTCTCCCCAAGATCATCAGCTTAAAAAAAAAAAAGACAAAACTCCCTGACTGAGCCCTAGGGCCCTGAGCCCAACCAAGAGTTTCCCAGACTACTAATGCATCTTTGCCTTTCAGTGATGCTGCTGCTGCTGCTGCTAAGTCGCTTCAGTCGTGTCCGACTCTGCAACCCCATAGACGGCAGCCCACCAGGCTCCCCCGTCCCTGGGATTCTCCAGGCAAGAACACTGGAGTGGGTTGCCGTTTCCTTCTCCAATGCATGAAAATGAAAAGTGAAAATGAAGTCGCTCAGTCGTGTCTGACTCTTAGGGACCCCATGGACTGCAGCCCACCAGGCTCCTCTGTCCATGGGATTTTCTAGGGGCTAGAAGTGTTTAAACCTAAAGTTCACACTCCAGTGTCAAGGAGTGATCTATGGCAGGCACTATGTATTGCGTTGTGTATTGTGTACTCAGTTGCTCAGTCTTGTCTGACTCTTTGAGACCCCATAGATTGTAGCCCACCAGGCTCCTCTGTCCATGGGATTCTCCAGGCAAGCTGAGTGAAGTGAGTTACCATTTCCTCCTCCAGGGGATCTTTTCAACCCAGGGATCGAACCTGAGTCTACTGTATTAGCAGGATGATGCTTTACCGCTGAGCCACCTGAGAAGCCAGGCACTGCTGCTGCTGCTGCTGCTAAGTCGCTTCAGTCGTGTCCAACTCTGTGTGACCCATAGACGGCAGCCCACCAGACCCTGGGATTCTCCAGGCAAGAACACTGGAGTGGGTTGCCATTTCCTTCTCCAATACATGAAAGTGAAGTCACCCAGTCGTGTTCAACTCTTAGTGACCCCATGGACTGCAGCCTACCAGGCTTCTCCATCCATGGGATTTTCCAGGCAAAAGTACTGGAGTGGGGTGCCATTGCCTTCTCCGCACCAGGCACTATGCAGAGCCTTATTCTGTTAGGTACTGGGATCAAGGACTAGAATGCCTCTCCCATACATCTTGCACAGCATCCCTCCAGAGCCTGGCTCTTACATACAATGAGGCTTTATCTCAGTAGCTCATTGCACCCTGCTCAGTAGTTTATGGTCTACAGAACATATTGTTTCAGGCCCTACCAAAAGCATTTACCTTACTTCCATCTAGGGAACAAAGTTCCTTCACTTTAAGAACATGCACTTCAGACTTAACCTGGTGGTCCACGGTTAAGAATCTGCCTGCCAATGCAGGGGATACAAGTTCAATCCCTGGTCCAGGAAGACCCCATATGCCAAGGGACAATTAAGTCTACATGCTCCAGGGCCTGGGCACTGCAACAAGAGAAACCACGGCTCAACGCAGAGAGACAAAGCCCATCAGCAGCCATAAATAAATATATAAGCAAAAAAAAAAATTGTGATTTTTTTTTTTTTTTGGCCCCTCTGCATGGCTTGTGGGATCTTAGTTACCCAAGGGATTGAACCTACACCCTCAGCAGTGAAAGCATGACGTCCTAACCAGTGGACCCCCAGAGAATTGCCATGAATGTGTTGTTCTGATGGAGTTCACACTACCCCTCACTGAAGAGGTGACTGGAGACCCAGGCCCAGCCGTTCACAACTTCCCATCTGCCCTGACTGCTGAGGGGTCAGTAGGGTTGATCCAGGTATGAGTGTATGGTATTAGGTTGGTGCAAACGTAGTTGCAGTTTAGAACTCTGAATTTTAAATCAGTATGCTGCTGCTGTTGCTGCTAAGTCACTTCAGTCATGTCTGCCTCTATNCTGAGGGGTCAGTAGGGTTGATCCAGGTATGAGTGTATGGTATTAGGTTGGTGCAAACGTAGTTGCAGTTTAGAACTCTGAATTTTAAATCAGTATGCTGCTGCTGTTGCTGCTAAGTCACTTCAGTCATGTCTGCCTCTATGCAACCCCATAGACAGCAGCCCACCAGGCTCCCCCGTCCCTGGGATTCTCCAGGCAAGAACACTGGAGTGGGGTGCCATTGCCTTTTCCTTTAAATCAGTATAACTAGGCTCAAACACATCTTTATTAATCAAAATGGAAACCTTTACAATAAACACATTTGTTGATTTCACGTTGCCAATGAGAAATAAGTTTATTTATTCCTGTAGTATAAAAATACATGTTTTGGAATTTGACAAACTCTTGAATAGCATTTTCTGTGTCCTGCTGGTTGTGGAAGCATTTTCCCTGCAAAAAGTTGTTGAGATGCTTGAAGAAGTGGTAGTCAGTTGGTGACAGGTCAGGTGAATATGGCTGCTGCTGCTGCTACTGCTAAGTCACTTCAGTCGTGTCCGACTCTGTGGGACCCCACAGACGGCAGCCCAACAGGCTCCTCCGTCCCTGGGATTCTCCAGGCAAGAACACTGGAGTGGGGTGCCATCTCCTTCTCCAATGCATGAAAGTGAAAAGTGAAAGTGAAATCACTGAGTCATGTCCAACTCTCAGCGACCCCATGGACTGCAGCCTACCAGGCTCCTCCATCCATGGGATTTTCCAGGCAAGAGTACTGGAGTGGGGTGCCATCGCCTTCTCTGGTGAATATGGCAAATGAAGCAAAACTTTGTAACCCAGTTCATTCAACTTTTGATGCACTGGTTGTTAGATGTGCGGTCGGGTGTTGTGGAGAATTGGGCCCTTTCTGTTGACCAGTGCTGGCTGCAGGCACTGTAGTTTTCTGTACATCTCATTGATTTGCTAAGCATACTTCTCAGCTGTAACGGTTTTGCCTGGATTCAGAAAGCTGTCATGGATCAGACCAGCAGCAGACCACCAAACAGTGACCAGAACCTAGATTTGGTGCAAATTTGGCTTTGGGAAGTCCTTTAGAGCTTCTTCTCAGTCCAGACACTGAGCTGCTTGTCACCGGTTGTCATATAAAACCCACTTTTCATCACACGTCACAATCCAATCAAGAAATGGTTTGTTGTTGTTGCGGAGAATAAGAGAAGATGACACTTTAGAATGACGATATTTTTTTGATTTGTGGTCAGCTCGGGAGGCATCCACTTATTGAGCTTTTTCACCTTTCCAGTTTACTTCAGATGCCAAATGACCATAGAATGGTTGACTTCAAGTTCGTGGGCAACTTCTCATTTAGTTGTAAGAGGATCAGCTTCACTGATCCCGTCAGTTGATCAGTTGTCAGTTCAATGATCCTCTCACTTGGTTGTTGTCAACTTCTGATGGCCACCCACTGTGCTCCTCATCTTCAAGGCTCTCATCTCCTTTGCAAAACTCCTTGAACCACCACTGCACAGTATGCTCATTAGCAGTTCTTGGGCCAAATTAGCCTTGTTGATGTTGCAAGTTGTCTCCACTGCATTATGACACATTTTGAACTCAAATATGAAAATCCCTCAAATTTGCGTTTTGCTTAACATCATTTCCATAGTCTAAAATACATATTAAATAAACAGCACGTAATTCATTAGCAAAAACATAAAGCAAGAAATGCATGTTAAAATGATGTGTAACATAACCACATATATTTAAGAATGTATTCTAATATCTAAAGGCAAAACTCAACAAGGCAAGACCAAAATTACTTTTGCACCAATTTAATATAAGCGTTGTTGACAAAAAGTGAGTCCGTTGATCTAAGAAGAAATGGAAATTTTTATTCCAGTCAAATTGAGGATTATAAACCTGGGAACAACATCACAGAAAGCTCCAAGAACTCTTCCACCTGTTTGAAGTCAAAGAACAGTCATAAAAGTGTTTTTGAGATAAAAGGCTGTATGTTAAATGGCATATTATGGACAGTTTATACAATCCATATCTAAGCATCATCATGACCTCTTACAAGATCATGAAGGAATGTTAGCCATTTAAGGAGTTGTCTTGCTGGGCTTCCCTGGAGGCTCAGAGGGTAAAGCATCTGCCTGCAATGTGGGAGACCCAGGTTCGATCCCTGGGTTGGGAAGATCCCCTGGAGAAGGAAATGGCAACCCACTCCAGTATTCTTGCCTGGAGAATCCCATGGGCAGAGGAGTCTGGGGGGCCAGTCCATGGGGTCACAAAGAGTCGGACACGACTGAGCGACTTTACTTTCACTTGTTGGTGCTAGGAGAATGCTGATCTTTATGGTTGAGCAGGTATTTCTGCTGCCCAGGGAGATTTGATTAACACAAAATGCAGATACACGATGTATAGTGAGTGAAAGCTGATCAGTCGTGTCCGACTCTTTGTGACCCCATGGACTGCAGCACACNTAGGAGAATGCTAATCTTTATGGTTGAGCAGGTATTTCTGCTGCCCAGGGAGATTTGATTAACACAAAATGCAGATACACGATGTATAGTGAGTGAAAGCTGATCAGTCGTGTCCGACTCTTTGTGACCCCATGGACTGCAGCACACCAGACTTGTGTGTCCCTGGAATTCTCCAGGCAAGTATACTGGAGTGGTTTACCATTTCCTTCTCCAGGAGATCTTCCTGACCCAGGAATTAAACCCAGGTCTCCCGCACTGCAGGCAGACTCTTTATGATCTCAACCACCAGGGAAGGGAAGAGGCCAAAAGGCGGGGGAAGTTTATGTTTAGTTTTTCTTGTCATGTCACAAAATGTGCATTTGATTTCACAGAGCCAATACAGATCCTTGAGTCATCTTCTCTACTGACTTACTGTATAACCTTAGGAGAATCACTTACATCTGGGGGTGCCATTTTTCAAAATGTTACTTTAGGGGATTTTCCTGGTGGTGCAGTGTTTTGGACTCTGCTTCCACTAAGATCCCACATGTTACAAGGCCTGGACAAAAAAAAAATTTTTTTTCAATAAAAAAAATTTTTTAATAAAATATTAGATTAGAGCTACACACACCATGGACAAGGGCTTTGACATCACCTACAGAGATACAAATTTTGGGGCCCTCCCCAGACCTACTAGTATATCAGAAACTCTGGAAGAAGGGACCAGAAATTTCATGCCGCAACAAACCATCTGGAAAATTCTGATGCACAAAGAAGTTTGAGAAGCCCTAGATGAACTAATCTCTAAGTCTATGAGTCTATCAATCACTGTGTCAAGAAAATTAGTAAAATCAAACAGGGAAGCATCTGGCACTGACTATTCTTTCTCCTTTTTCTTTTCCTTTCCATTTTCACTTAACTACTTCCTCCTACTTTCATTTCAGGGGCTCCCCAGGTCACTCAAGGGCAACAGGAAATGTGTGGAGAGTCTTATGCCCTTTCTGCTTTGCCACCATCAAGCAATTCCTAGGTTCTGGCTGTTACACTGTGGAGGTACAGTGTTATATAATGCAAGCAGGAGCTGTGTCTCTTGGTTCACAGTTATATCCTTGGCTCCCATTTTGCCCCTCATTAAGATTTGTTGAATGGGACTTCCCTGAGACTCCATGCTCACAATGCAGGTTTGATCCCTGGTTAGAGTATTAGATCCCACATGCCACAACTAAGAGCTTGAATGCTGCACCTAAGACCTAGTGTAGCTAAGAAAATAATTTTTTAAATTATTTATTTATTTTGGCTGTGCTTGGTCTTCGTGGCTGCATGCTGGCTTTCCCTCATTGCGGTGAGCAGGGGCTATTCTCCAGTTGCAGTGCTTAGGCTTCTCATTGCCATGGCTTCTCTTGTTGCAGAGCAAAGGCTCCAAGGCTCCCAAGCTTCAGTAGTTGTTGTTCCCAGGCTCTAGAGCACAGGCTCAATAGTTGTGGTGCAAGGGATTTGTTGCTGTACGGCATATGGGATCTTCTGGGACCAGGGATTGAACTTGTGTCTCCTGCATTNCAAAGGCTCCAAGGCTCCCAAGTTTCAGTAGTTGTTGTTCCCAGGCTCTAGAGCACAGGCTCAATAGTTGTGGTGCAAGGGATTTGTTGCTGTACGGCATATGGGATCTTCTGGGACCAGGGATTGAACTTGTGTCTCCTGCATTAGCAGGCAGATTCTTTACCACTGAGTCACCAGCAAAGCCCATAATTTTTTTTTAAAGAGATTTGTTGAATGAATAAATGAAGGCCTACCTCCTCCCCAAGGCCTCCTGGATGTGACAGAGATATCCCCAAACCTGTCCTAGAGTTTACGTGGGCTGTCATAACAAAACATGACTTAAACAATAGAAATTTGTCTTCTCAAAGTTCTGGAGGCTGAAAAGTCTAAGATCAAGGTGCAATGGGCCCAATATCTCTCTTCCTGGCTTGCAGACAAGCCCCTTCTCTCCGTGTCCTCACATGCATGTGGAGGGGTGAGGGAGCAGCAGCTCTCTTGTGTCTTCTTATGAAGACATTAATCCTACTGGGTTAGGGCTCCACCCTTATGACCTCATTTAACCTTTGTTGTTGTTCAGTCCCTAAATCATGTCTGACTCCTTGCAACCTTAATTGCTTCCTTATTCCAAACAGAGACACACTGGAGATTAGGCATTCAACATAGGAGTTTGGGGAGATGCAAACATTTAATGTATAACAGAGTCGCATTAATTTTCCCTTCCCACTTCTATCTGATTCTTATACTTTCTTCCACCATTCACCTCTCCCCTAGGAGATGTGTATAAGAGACAGGATAGGGACCTAGCGTGGGACAGAAGCTGAAGGGAGACATCCACAGATAGGGACCTATGGGACAGAAGCTGAAGGGAGACATCCATGGATAGGGACCTAGCATGGTTCAGAAGCTGGTGAAGCTAGGCGTGAAGTCAAGGCCACGGTCCCTGNATCATCTTCTAAATCTAGGGCATAGACCATGACCTCAACTTTAGAAGCTCAAAAGCACTTCTGTTGCGACACTCTCCCTTCAGGCAACAGATGATTGATTTCCAGTTGTTAAAATGGAAGAGGGTCATTGGGTAAAGAGAAACTACAAGGGGAAAAACTCATCAGTTGATACAGCAGATTATTTTCCCTCTACGTAAATAATTAAAATATAATACACAGAATAAATCATGAACATACTGATTTTTATTCCGTTTAAGTGCAGAAAGAAAAAATAAATAAGGCTGAAAGTGAGAACAATCATGACATGTAAAAAGCAACAACAAAAAAAGTAAACAGAAAGGCAAGATCAATAATGTTCAGGATAGTGTGATCTCGTTTCTTATAAATGCATGTGAGTGGCAACATGTTTATATAATATATCAGTTTACAGAAGACAAACAAAACACATGAATGGGGCAGACACCTAACCATTAACAGCAGTAACCGCCAGGAGTTACCCTTGAGTAACTAATGAATGCTGAGTTGCTTCAGTTCAGTTCAGTTCAGTCACTCAGTCGTGTCTGACTCTTTGCAACCCCATGAATCGCAGCAGGCCAGGCCTCCCTGTCCATCACCAACTCCTGGAGTTCACTCAGACTCACACCCATTGAGTCAGTGATGCCATCCAGTCATCTCATCCTCGATCGTCCCCTTCTCCTCCTGCCCCCAATCCCTCCCAGCATCAGAGTCTTTTCCAGTGAGTCAACTCTTCACATGAGGTGGCCAAAGTACTGGAGTTTCAGCTTTAGCACCATTCCTTCCAAAGAAA
>SJYV01029889.1:0-10986 GCA_006410875.1 Neotragus pygmaeus
TCCTTGTGGGAAAATTCCGAGCGGCCCTCTGCGCCAGCGGCCGAAGTGACGGATAAGGCGGCGAGTTACCGTGATCACGGCGGGGATGCTGACGGGGAACCTGCTGACCGAGAATGCGGATGGCATCGTCCCCAGAAAGGCCCAGCCACACCACCACCTTTTCGTCTTCCCGCCCCGCCGGGATAGGACAAGGACGTCCTTTAACGTCCTCTCGCGATATTTCCCTCTTGTCGCGAGGCCTACTGTGCCTGGAAGTGGGAGGGAGGCCTGCGGGCAGGCGTCCCGCCATCTCGCGATATCTGCAGTGCCGTGTTCCGGGTCCAAATCTCGCGGTAGTCCGTGGCGTTGCAGAAATGCGAGGGAGACGACAGGCAGACGCCGGGTTTTCTCCACAGCGGGTGGGTGCGGGCCCTGGTTCTGTGGCGGGTGAGCGCACCAAGTCGCGTCAGTGCCCCTAAGCGGACAGAACCGCTCTGTCCGGGAGCTCTCCAGGCAGGAACACCAGGCCCTCCTCCACGGGGTTTTCCCGACCCAGGGACCGGACCTGCGGCGCCTGCAGGCAGACGGTTCCCCGCTGAGCCACCGCTCCCGGGAGCGGGAAGGACTGGGGCCGTCCCGCCTTCTCGCTACTCAGCTCCCGGGGCCAGGCTTCGGAGTGCGTGTCGCCCAGTAGTGGTCTGGCCCCGGGAGATAGAGTGATCCGAACCCCGGCTCGCAGAGGACACTGACTTGGACCCTGGGGGACCGAAAGTCGGGGGAGAGTGACCTGCAGGTCGAGTGGTGGGGGCGTGAAAGTGAAAGTCGCCCAGTCGTGTTCGACTCTGCCACCGCTTTAACCAGCCTGCCAGGCTCCTCTGTCCATGGGGTTCTCCAGGCGAGAATGCTGGGCAGCCACACCCTTCTCCAGGGGACCTTCCCGACTCAGGGATCGAACCCAGGTCTCCCGCATTGCAGGCCACAGTCTAAGCGACGAGGGAAGCAGAAAATCCTGTGTTGACCTATTAAGTGCTCCTCAACCACTCGGTGGGGTGGACGTTATAGACTCACTTTACAGTGAGAAAACAAGAGACTCAGAAAAGTAAATACCCTGCCCGGGAGAGAGTTAGGGTGTGGGTGAGACTTGGCTGGCTTCATGGCACAGACTGCCAGATGCCTGCCCCACCAGCCTCCTCCTGAGCCCTTCTCTAGATGAGTTCAGTCGCTCAGTCGTGTCCAACTCTGCGACTCCACGAACCACAGCATGCCAGGCCTCCCTGTCCATCACCAACTCCTGGAATTTACCCAGACTCATGTCCTTTGAGTCGGTGATGCCATCCAACCATCTCATCCTCTGTCGTCCCCTTCTCCTCCTGCCTCAATCTTTCCCAACATCAGGGTGTTTTCAAATGAGTCAACTCTTCACATCAGGTGGCCAAAGTATTGGAGTTTCAGCTTCAGCATCAGTCCTTAAAATGAACACCCAGGACTGATCTCCTTTAGGATGGACTGGTTGGATCTCCTTGCAGTCCAAGGGACTCTCAAGAGTCTTCTCCAGCACCACAGTTCAAAAGCATCAGTTCCTCGGTGCTCAGCTTTCTTTATAGTCCAATTCTGACATCCATAGGTGACTGCTGGAAAAACCACAGCTTTGACTAGACGGACATTGCTGGCAAAGTAATGTCTCTGCTTTTGAATATCCTCTCAGTTGGTCATAACTTTCGTTCCAAGGAGTAAGCGTCTTTTAATTTCAGGGCTGCAATCACCATTTGCAGTGATTTTGGAGCCCAGAAAAATAAAGTCAGCCACTGTTTCCATTGGTTCCCCATCTATTTGCCATGAAGTGATGGGACCAAATGCCTTGATCTTCGTTTTCTGAATGTTGAGCTTTAAGCCAACTGTTTCACTCTCTCCTTTCATTTTCATCAATAGGCTTTTGAGCTCCTCTTCACTTTCTGCCATAAGGGTGGTGTCATCTGCATATCTGAGGTTATTGAAATTTCTCCCAGCGATCTTGATTCCAGTTTGTGCTTCTTCCAGCCCAGCGTTTCTCATGATGTACTCTGCATAGAAGTTAAATAAGCAGGGTGACAATATACAGCCTTGACGTACTCCCTTTCCTATTTGGAATCAGTCTGTTGTTCCACGTGCAGTTCTAACAGTTGTTTACTGACCTGCATACCAGTTTCTCAAGAGGCAGGTCAGGTGGTCTGGTATTCCTATCTCTCTCAGAATTGTCCACAGTTTATTGTGATCCACACAGTCAAAGGCTTTGGCATAGTCAATCAACCAGAAATAGATGTTTTTCTGGAACTCTTGCTTTTTCGATGATCCAGCAGATGTTGGCAATTTGATCTCTGGTTCCTCTGCCTTTTCTAAAACAAGTTTGAACATCTGGAAGTTCGTGGTTCACATATTGCTGAAGCCTGACTTGGAGAATTTTGAGCATTACTTTGTTAGCGTGTGAGATGAGGGCAACTGTGCAGTAGTTTGAGCATTCTTTGGTGTTGCCTTTCTTTGGGATTGGAATGAAAACGGACCTTTTCCAGTCCTGTGGCCACTGCTGAGTTTTCCAAATTTGCTGGCATATTGAGTGCAGCACTTTCACAGCATCAACTTCCAGGATTTGAAATAGATCAACTGGAATTCCACCACCTCCACTAGCTTTGTTTGTAGTGATGCTTCCTAAGGTCCACTTGACTTCACATTCCAGGATGTCTGGCTCTAGGTGAGTGATCACACTATCATGATTGTCTTGGATGTGAAGATCTTTTTTGTATAGTTCTTCTGTGTATTCTTGCCACCTCTTCTTAATATCTTCTGCTTCTGTTAGATCCATACCATTTCTGTCCTTTTTTGAGCCTATCTTTGCATGAAATATTCCCTTGGGATCTCTAATTTTCTTGAAGAGATCTCTAGTCCCTCCTTACACACACATGCACACACATACAGCTTTCCTGTTCTATTGTTTTCCTCTATTTGCACTGTTCACTTAGGAAGGCTTTCTTATTTCTCCTTTCTGTTCTTTGGAACTCTGCAATCAGATGGGTTTATCTTTCCTTTTCACTATTGCCTTTCGCTTCTCTTTTCTCAGCCATTTGTAAGGTCTTCTCAGACAACTATTTTGCCTTTTTGCATATCTTTTTCTTGGTAATGCTTTTGATCACTGCCTCCTCTACAGTGTTATAAATCTCCATCCACAGTTCTTCAGGCACTCTATCAGATCTAATCCCATGAGTCTATTTGTCACTTCCACTGTATAATCATAAGGGATTTGATTTAGGTCATACCTGAATGTCCTAGTGGTTTTCCCTACTTTCTCCAACTTAAGCCTGAATTTTGCAATAAGAAGTTCNTCACTTGGATTTCTAGCCATTTGGAATAGTTATGCTTGAACTATGCTTCTCGTTCACTGTATTGATGAGGTTAACCAGAAGCACAGTTAGAACATAGCATCACTATCATATTTTATTTCCTCAGGTAAAAATTACAATTGATAAATAAGAAATTTTCAGCAATGGAAAGTTCATAAAAGATTTAGAAGAGTACCCAAAACTTTGATTTTATCTTTGAGAGCACATCTTTCTGTCTGTCTGTATGACCAGCTGTCTTTTCACAGTTTCAAATTTCCTGGCCCTACAGCCACACCAGTGCCAGGAAAAAAAAAATAAAATCTTTAAAACATTTTAAATTGTAGTGGCTGAGATTAAATTGAGGAAAATGAATTAATTTACTTAATCACATTCTCTAGATTGTTTCAAGAAAGAGGATAAAGTAAGAAAAGTTATTAATTCAGGTGATATTGAATAATTTTGCTTTATAAAATACCTCAAAATACATGCACCCTTTGGCAGAGTACACAATCTATAAAATGGTTACTAGTTGCATGGTGGTGGTGGTTTAGTCACTAAGTCATGTCCAACTCTGTGCAACCCCATGGACTGNAGATTGTTTCAAGAAAGAGGATAAAGTAAGAAAAGTTATTAATTCAGGTGATGTTGAATAATTTTGCTTTATAAAATACCTCAAAATACATGCACCCTTTGGCAGAATACACAATCTATAAAATGGTTACTAGTTGCATGGTGGTGGTGGTTTAGTCACTAAGTCATGTCCGACTCTGTGCAACCCCATGGACTGTATTCTTCCAGGCAAGAATACTGGAGTGGGTTGCCATTTTCTTTTCCACTAGTTGCATGGTAACAACATTTTATTCTTAGATTTTTAACATAAAAGGATGTGCTTCTGCAATAATAATAATTGCTGATGGTATCAACAGATCAAGAAGATTTCTCCCAGGTGTTTTGTTGGTGTTTGTGCCAAGAGAGGAAACATGAGAGATAGTAATCAGGGTTTTTAAAAGGCTTGCTTCCTTAAACTATTGGCTAACTATGAGTGAGTGAACCTGATGCTAAAAAGGAAGTAAAGCAGTTAAAGAAATACATAGTTGCAAACATACAGTTACAAACTAGTGTTTAATCAATTTCATCTTCTTTGGAGTGAAGGTCCTGAAAGAGGCAGTTTCTTTCCCTACCTCCTCCCCGATGGGATAAACTAGTTATCCCAACACTAGTGGGCATTATTTCCATCAAGACTCTCCTTGGTTACATCCCTCTAATGGTTTCCACTTTTTCCCCAATGACATTTTATTTTATTTGAAGCACTTAACTGAGAAGGCAATGGCAACCCACTCCAGTACTCTTGCCTGGAAGATCCCAGGGACGGAGGAGCCTGNGGGGGAAATGGGAAGGAAAAAGAGAGGCGGGAGGAGGAAGGAGGAGAAGATGGGGAGATGGGAGATACACGACGGCGGGGCTGGAATGCCTTACTTGTCGATTGCTGTGTGCGATTCTGAAGAATCTTGAGAATTGTGTTCCCTGACCCTCTACACTGCCTGGTAAAGGATCAGGAGAGAACTTCTCAGAGGCAAGGTCCCAGTAGTTATGCATCTGTGCAGTGTAAGAAGATTGCCTTTTCAAAAGGTCTTAGCTGGGACCAGAATTTACAGAAGAGAGAATTTGTTTCAAATCAAAAGCCTTGCGCCAATGTGCCCATGCCATGGGATTCACTGGTCCTATTGTGTACCCTGACATCCAGAAACAGCTGGCTTGGTAGCTCAGCGGGATGATCCATGAAGACTCAGTTATCACTCTGGTTGGGTTGCAGCCTGTATGTTATTCTACAAGATGTGGATTCAACCTGAGCCAGTGACCAATATCTGGTGCTGTTTATTCCACAGCCAGAACACAGGAGTCCTGACACCAAAGAAGTGTGGCACATCTCATTATTATCACCAAATATGCTTAACAGTTTTTATTTATCCTTGTGTTACTGAACTCGAGTTCTGGTGCTTGCCACTCCAAAGACAATATTTGAGAGACAAGTGTTGGTAGGAATGGAATTGCTTTATGAGGAGAAGGTGGACTAATGTCCAAAAGTCAATTCCCCACTGCCGACTAGGGGCAAGACCTTTTAAAGGGGAGTTTTATGGGTGTATAAACAGAGCAAGGGAGCTATGTGCAAAACAGCACAGGCAGCTCTGACAGTTACCTTGAAATTAGTTCTGCAGTGGTCTGGTCAGTGACATCTTGATTTTTATAAATAGAGCTAATCTTCAGTCCCAGGATCAGTTTGTTCCCATTTCTTTAAGGCGAGTTATTGCAGTTGTATAAGATGGAGCAACTAATGTCAAAGCTATAGTCTAGTCATCATGTTGGTAACTTCTTCCACCTGGGTGAAGGTTTCGGTATCTGCAGAACAGCTCAGAGGATATGACACAGAATATTTATTTATAGCTCTTGAGGAGGAACTAAAGGTCTTTGACCTTGTTTAATAAGTTAACTGTTATTATTTCATCCTGTTTGACTACCTTTCTTTGTTTCTGCATTTTTTCATTTCCTTCATTAAATTTATTTAAAAGAATCATTGCCAAGACTCATGCAGAGGAGGTTTTCCCTGTGTTTTCTTCTAAGAGTTTTATGGTGTCAGGCCTTACATTTAAGTCTGAAATCTGTTTTGAGTTAATCTTTTTGTGAGCAGTATAAGATAAGCATTTAGGCTTATTCTTTTTCAGGTGAATATCCAATTTTCCCATAGCATCTTTGTCCTTGTTAAATATCCCTTTTGAAAATTCCTCTGTTTCATCACCAACAGAGCTGGCTTTGTTGTATGTGATCAAGAGCTCTGTCTGATATTATCCGTTGCCCACTTCCTACCTTACAAAACGAATACTTATAAAACTAATAGTTTATGAGGGGCTTCCCTGGGGGCTCGGATGGTACAAATTCAGCCTGCAATGCAGGAGACCCTGCTTTGATCCCTGGGTTGGGTAGATCCCCTGGAGAAGAATATGGCAACCACTCCAGTATTCTTGCCTGGAGAATCCCATGGACAGAGGAGCCTGGCAGGCTATAGTCCATGGGGTCATCAAGAATTAGGCATGACTGAGTGACTAACACACACACAATAGTTTATGAAACATTCATCTAGGTGATTAGGAAGATTCTTGGATTTTGTAGGCAAATGGCAGTTTCTAGGTATTATTATGATACCCATTTTTATAGATGGGAAAACTGAGGCTCACAAGAGTCAAGTAACTTAATACGTGGCAGGTCTGAGGCCTGCCAGTAGTGTGTTGCTCTATCCTGTGATTCTTTTAACTGTCTGGAAGGGATGGGAGGGGAAACTGTCAGACCTGAGTCTGTAACGACTGCATTCTGAGTTCATTGTTGTCAGAGCGTATCAATATTCTCTTGAAAGCTTTGTCTATTTTCAGTACACTTGCTGCTCTGATGAGTAAGCCACCTGCCATCACAGGAGAGATCGACACCGGGAATATGGTTCATAAATCTCTTCTAAGCATTTCCCATAATATGTGAATGGAGGCTTTTCTGCTCATCCTTTCTAGGACTGGAAGGAGGAGTTCTGGAAATCAGGAGTCTTCCTCACTGTGTTGTAATGCATTTCCTTTAGCTGTGTAATCTGGCCCAGAGCTCCCCACCTCAAAGCCCTCAGGGGTCTTGTTGGTGCTACTGAGCTCTTAAGCCTTGATTTCCCTGCTCTTTGCTCTCTTAATTTCCCTCTCTTTGCTCTTTTCTCTTAAACTACCTTGCTATTCTTTCCACTACTTCTTCTCTTCCCCAGAGAATGAAAGTTCTGGAAAAATGTTCTTTGCAGCTATTGCTTAGATATAATAGCTTTTGTGGATTAGAAAAAAGTTTCCTGATATTTCTTAAGCAACATGACACTTAACTTCATTATTTCTAAGACTTTCTCTAGGCTAAAAAAATGTTCTTTGTAGTGTTTGGGCCTTCCAAATAATTGCAGACATTTCTTTAATCTTGCAATTATAAGTATTTGTCCCCATTAACCTTTTTATTTGCACCATACTTGGTGATTCTCAGTTCAACTTTATTTCCTATTCTCTGATTTTTTTTCCCCCAAATAGAATGTTGTTATCATACAGTCACTAAATCATGTTCAACTCTTTGTGACCCCATGCCTTGCAGCATGCCAAGCTTCCCTGTCCTTCACCTGGAGTTTGCTTATGTCCACTGAGTCAGTGATGCTGTTTAACCTTCTCAAGTTGAATACAGGGCTCCAAATTAGACATGTTATTCCAAGTTCAGATCCATTAGAGTTGGAAGGANCAGCATGCCAAGCTTCCCTGTCCTTCACCTGGAGTTTGCTTATGTCCACTGAGTCAGTGATGCTGTTTAACCTTCTCAAGTTGAATACAGGGCTCCAAATTAGACATGTTATTCCAAGTTCAGATCCATTAGAGTTGGAAGGAAGGGACATGGGATTTCTTCTCTGCATGAGGCAATATTTTGTATTTAACGCAAGACAGGTCTCCTTTTGGGGTGGGAAATGGCAGCTTTCATGTACACCACAAGATGTGCATACTCTGTGATTGCTGTCATATATGTATTACATATTCTGTATCTCTTCCTTTTTTCTTTCCCTGTATTTTTAACCACTGCAGGTTTATCTATTGCTGTGTTGTCTTCACTGGTATTAGCAATAGCTCTTAATTTAGTGTCATCTGCAAACCTCATTTAAGTACAATTTGCTGTCTCTGCTAGATCATTAATAAAGATGTCAGCCATAAGTATCTTGGAAAGTTGCTCCAATTCACTTTTAGGAAAAGGGGAGGATGCAGAGGAAGTGTTTCCTGACATAAAATATTGAGCTCGTCTCCTTGTTTGATTGACGTCTGAGGCCCTCCCAAGTGTCTGCTGAGATGGTGGCCCCTCCACTCACAGGGACTTGGCTGCATGCTGCTTCTTGTCACGCTTTCACTGTGTTAAAATGAGTTTTCTTAAATTAAAAAATTCACTGATTTGTGTTAAGTCAACAGGAAAAAATGTCAAGTATTTCTAAAAATTTGAAATGTTGATATTTGGAAAGTTAGATAGGCAAAGAACTGAGGAATAATATTTGAGCCAAAGAATTCTATTATCTTGGGAGGTAGATATAGATTAAAAAAAAAAAAGCAGCCTAAAGAAAGAAAGGAACCCATTTACCTGCCCCCAGGTGTGTTTTGGGTGAAATTTATGTATTTCCATCTTTCCCTTTTCTGCGATCTGCTCAGGGCTCCTTACACTGTTTACATCTGTCTTCCAGCCCATGTTTGGGTAATGAATACATGCCCTCCAAGCTGTATGATAGTTTCTTCATCTTAGACTGGGGCAAACTTTTAGGTGCAGCCATTGAAAAGCACCTTTCCTTTTTCACAAGTCCTGTCATCACTCTCCTTTTCTCCTCCCAAAACTCAGACACAGATCATCACTTAGGTGCCGGTTGGCTGACCTCCCCAACTCTCCAAAATCTGACTTAGGACTCAAGCAGAAAAGAAATTGCCAAATCAAAACAGATAGTCCACGTACTGCAATTCATTGGTTCTGATTTTACACACAATTCCAGCAAGCTGGTGGCCAGATTGGTGATTCTTTGTGTGTGTTTGCTGTGTTTCCTCCTCTTCCTTTCTAAGCAGGTAGAACTTTTGCAGGGTGGGAAGCAGAGCCTGCTGAAGGGCTAGAGATTTCTCTGTCATTTGCGATGTTAGTCTGGACTTCAGGCTTTCACAATATTTCTGCAAATGTTAGTGCAAGAGAGGAGAAAGGTTTACGCAAGACTGGGAAGCTCAAAGCAGAACTGGAGGCCTTGCCTGCAGCGGTCCTGGGACCTGATCCCTGTAGGGCTGGGGGAGGGGGTGGGAACTGATGCTGAAAGATCCCAGAGGCTTATGCACATGTGGCCGCAGAAATACTCCTGGGCTCTGTGAGCAGTGGGAAAGAGGCACTTGGAGGAAACCTACACCTGGTGTGATGACCACGCNTCGCCTTGCCCATCAGGCCTCTCCACATGACCTTGTCATGGGTGGGATCTCCTGTGCTGGCTCCCGGCATCTGCCTCTTTCATTTATATATTTTTAAATTTATTTTAATTGCAGGCTAATTACTTTATAATATTGTAGTGATTTTTGCCATACATTGACATGAATCAGCCATGGGTTTTCATGTGTTCCCCAACCTGAACCCCCCTCCCCATCCTATCCCTCAGGGTCATCCCAGTGCACCAGCCCTGAGCACCCTGTCTCATGCATTGAACCTGGTCAAATCATCCCACCCTCTCCCTCTCCCACAGACTCCAAAAGACTGTTCTATATGTCTGTGTCTCTTTTGCTGTTTCGCATATAGGGTCATCATTACTATCTTACTAAATTCCATATATATGCGTTAGTATTCTATATTGGTGTTTTTCTTTCTGACTTACTTCACTCTGTATAATAGGCTCCAGTTTCACTCCCCTCATTAGAATTGATTCAAATGTATTATTTTTAATGGCTGAGTGATATTCCATTTGGTGTATGTACCACAAGTTTCTTATCCATTTGTCTGCTGATGGACATCTAGGTTGCCTCCATGTCCTGGTTGTTATAAACAGTGCTACAATGAACATTGGGGTACACGTGTCTCTTTCAATTCTGGTTTCCTCAGTGTATAATTTTGTTGATTTGGGTCCTCTCTCTTTTTCCCTTGGTTAGTGTAGGTAAAGATGTGTCAGTTTTGTTTTAATCTTTTTAAAGAAGCAATTCTTAGGGTTTTTTTTAACCTTTTCTATTATATTCCTGTTTTCCATGTCATTTATTTCTGCTCTAATCTTTGTTATTTACATCCTTCTGCTAAATTTGAGTTTAGTTTGTTCTTCTTTTTCTAGTTTCTTGAGCTGTAGAGTTAGGTTGATTATTTGAGATCTTTTTCTCCTTTAATTAAAAAATATTTTATTGCCAAAAATGCTAACCATCATCTGAGCCTTCAGTGAATTGTAATCTTTTTGCAAATGGTAATGTAAAAGATCATTGATCACAGATTACCATAACAAACAATCATAATGAAAAAAAGCTGGAAGTATTGAGAGAATTATCAGAGACACAAAATGAGTAAATGTTGTTGGATAAATGGTATCAATAGACTTGCTTGATGCAGGGTTGCCACAAACATTCAATTTGGCCCTTTTTGTTTCTTAATGTAGGTATTTATTGCTGTGAATTTTTCCTCTTAGAACTAGTTTTACAACACCCCATAAATTTTGTTTCCATTTTTATTTTTCTCAAGATTCTCTTTTATTTCCCCTTTAATTTCTTCTTTGATCCATCATTTAAATGATGGATATTCTGACCAGTTTGAGATGGTACCTCACTGTATTTTTTATTTGCATTTCTCTAATAATTAATGATACTGCGCATTTTTCTCATATGACTATTGTCTATCCATATATCTTTTGAGAAATATCTATTTAGGTCTTCTGCCCAGTTTTTTGATAAAGTTGCTTTATTTTTGTTATTTTGTTGTATGAGCTGTTTGTATATTTTGTAAATTAAGCCGTTATCAGTTACATCATTTGAAATATTTTATCCAAGTCTGCTCAGTTCAGTTCACTCGCTCAGTCGTGTCCGACTATCTGCGACCCCATGAATAGCAGCACGCCAGGCCTACCTGTTCATCA
>SJYV01029893.1:0-40203 GCA_006410875.1 Neotragus pygmaeus
TGATTTCCTTTAGGATTGACTGGTTTGATCTCTTTGCAGTCCAAGGGACTCTCAAGAGCCTTCTCCAGCACCACAATTTGAAAGCATCAGTTCTTTGACATTCAACTGTCTTTACTGTCAAATTCACATTCATACATGACTACTAGAAAAACTATAGCTTGACTATATGGGCCTCTGTAGACAAACTAATGTCTCCGCTTTTTAATACTCTGTCTAGATTTGTCATAGCTTTTCTTCCAAGGAGGAAGCGTCTTTTAATTTCATGGCTACAGCCACCATCCGCAATGATTTTAGAGCCCAAGAAAGTAAAGTCTGTCATTGTTTCCATTGTTTCCCCATCTATATGCCATGAAGTGATGGGACCAGATACTGTGATCTTCGTTTTATGAATGTTGAGTTTTAAGCCAAGTTTGCGACTTAATGACTAAACAACAGCAAATCAAATCTAGAGCAAAAAGATTGTTTCAGGAAGCGGTACCATTTGTGCAAGGTCCAGAGGTAGGGTGGGAGCAGGGAGGAAGTAAGGAAGGCTTCCTCTGGAGGTGTGGGCGATGCCAGGTCAGGCCAGTAATCTCTACAGAAAGCTATTGGAAAGTTTTAAACAGATTGTTGTGGTTGATTCCCTGGTGGCTCAGACGGTAAAGTGGCTACCCAGAATGCGGGAGACCCTGGTTCGATCCCTGGGTCGGGAAGATCCCCTGGAGAAGGAAATGGCAACCCACTCCATTACTCTTGCCTAGAAAATTCCATGGATTGAGGAGTCTTGTGGGGTCGCAAAGACTCGGACACGACTGAGCGACTTCACTTTCACTTTAAAGGTTGTGCAGAGAAGGATGAAGGTTAGGGCAGAAGGTATGATATTGTACAGAAGACAGAGGAGCCAAGGCTAAGAACAGCTAAGCCAAGTTCTGCAGAGGTGGCAGGTCTGAACTGCTGAGTCTTGTTCCCTGAGGTCTAAGAACCAAGGGACGGAGCGATAGTCAAGAACTTGGAAGCCTGGCCCAGGTGGGGCAAAAGGGGCGGACTCTGAAGGGGTGTGCCAGCCAGCACTGTGCCGACCCCTTAGGCTACCAGGCGCAGTTGAGTTCGAGGAGTAGTCTCCAGGTACGCTAGACGCTGTACCACCCACCAGCTGTCAGGAGCTGGTCCCGGCCGGGCGGGACCCGAGATGGGCGGAGCGCTGGGCGGTTCCCCGCCAAGCCGCTGTTAGGACAGAGTTGGTCCAGGATGGGCGGAGCCCGAAGTAGGTGAAACCCGAGGTGGGCGGGGCGCTGGGCTACCCGGGGCCACGCCGCTGTCTCGGGTGCATTCCTGGCTCTGCGGCCGGGGGCTGCGCAACTCCCGAGCAGTCTTCTGTCTTCGCTGGGCGCGGGGGTCGGGGCTGGTGGGAGCTGAGAACGAGACCGCGGAGGACCCAGGTAAGTCGGGACCTTGTGCCAGTAGCGGGACCACGGAGGTTCGAGGTCAGCCGGGACCCCGTGCAGGCGCGTGCTGCGCTCCCAGCCACCAGGGGGCGAGCGGCAGCGGGGCTCCGAGAGCTGACCCCTCCCAGCACTAGGGACCTGGGCGTGGGGGTGAAGGGAAAGGTAAATCAGTAACCCGTAGCGCACACAGGGCCTTTTGTCCCTCTCCGTCCAAAGAGCACCCTGGCCGCGGAGCTGGTTACTCATTGCCCACCCGGGCGGGGGCGGGCAGACTGTCCCTGCAGCTCCTTTCGAGACCCGCCGACTGGCACTGCTCCCCAGGGTGGCGGAGGAAGGGCGCGCTGGTCCCTCGGCTGCTGGACGGTCTGTTCTCCCCGAATAGAGAGATGAGGACGCTGAGGCTCCGAGAGGTGCGGTCACTTGCCGAGGCTCTCCCAGGGCTTGAGTGCGGGAGGCTGGAGAACCCAGAACTACCTGGTGTCAGGGTCAGCCCCTTCGACCCCAGGTGCAGGGCAGTCTGTCCCGTCAGCCGCGCGGGTGACCCGACTAAGTGAGGTCAGGGTAGCCCCGGAGTGGGAATAGAATCCCTGGGCCTCCCACTCCATTCCCAACCCAGAGAGCTACATCCTTGAAGAGCAGGGCAGGGTGAGGGGATTTCACAGGGCAGGGCGGTGGAGAACGAAGGTGGGCACA
Source organism: Neotragus pygmaeus (assembly GCA_006410875.1). Classification (NCBI taxonomy): domain Eukaryota; kingdom Metazoa; phylum Chordata; class Mammalia; order Artiodactyla; family Bovidae; genus Neotragus; species Neotragus pygmaeus. The sequence goes on from SJYV01029893.1 coordinate 2,118, forward strand.
GACAGAGCACAGATTGTGGCATCTGAGCTGGGTAGAGAAGTGGGCTCACAGAGGTATGGGCAAGAGAGAAGACATGCCCAGTTCCGAAAGCCGATGACTTCTCGGTGCTGAAGAAGCAGACTGTGTGGCCAATGAGAATGGGGCAAGGAGGGAGGCCTTGGACGCTGGATAAACAGTGTGGACTGGATGCTGCCGCACACAGGCAGCCATTATGGGCTTGTAAGCTGGTGGGTGTTGAGCCGGAGGAACATGACAGGCCCATAAATTTCTAAAACTCTGCCAGAGAATCAAGGGAGATGTTTGCAAAGGCCCAAGCTAGAGATGCCCGTCACATGCTCTGGGTTCAGGCAGGGAAGGTGAGATGGGCTGGAGAGGGACTGGACAAGCGATACCCCAGCTGTGGGGGCAGCCCAGAGAAGAAACCGTTTGAAGGGGGAATGATTGCTTTGGCCAGGACAAGCTAAGCGCCCCCCCGCCCCAGGCTTAGCTGAGCAGTGGCTGAGGAGGAATGCAGTGAGATACCTGAGCGAGGTGGATGCAGAGCCATCAGTGATGCCTGCTACTCAGCCCCACGTGATAGCCAGCAGGCCCCTGGGACTATACTAGCCACCCTCTTCCCCCGCTAGCTGAGGCTCAGGTCTGACGGTTCCTTTTGGTGGATGGAGACATCGTTGATGGTGTTTGGAGGAGAGTACCTAGATGGGGGTGGGCGTGTATATCACACCTACTAGGAACAGCACCAGAACGGGAGGTGACTGGCTGAGGGCAGACGCAGGATGACAGTCATGGAGAGGGGAAAGGGAAGAAAACACTGCAGCGGTCTGTGCGCCTGGCCCTACATATGTTCTCCTTTATCCTCAAAGCAGTCCTGTAGGGACAGCAGCCCAGAGAGGGGCAATGACTTGCACTTGGTAAGAGTCAGGATTTGAAGCCGGCTCTGTCAGACACTAGAATCTACCTGCTTTACGAGAGCTTGGGTCACCTCTGATGGAGTTGCGGAGGCCCAAAAAACAGAAGTATCCCCACAATGCAATTCTGGCTCAGAATTTTTCCTGGCCATGGGATGCATGGCCTTGTTAGCAGTGAGCACCCTGCCACTGCAGGGCTTCTTGGGTGGCGCAGACGGTAAAGAATCCACCCGCAATGTGGGAGACCTGGGTTTGGTCCCTGGGTCAGGAAGATCCCCTGGAGAAGGCAATGGCAACCCACTCCAGTATTCTTGCCCAGAGAATCCCCGTGGACTGAGGAGCCTGGCGGTCGCAAAGAGTCAATCATGACTGAGCGACTAAGCACACACCCACCCTGCCACTATAGATCTCCGAAGCTGGTCATGGCAATGTAAACAATGCTCTAAGAAGTGGGGGTCAGATCAGATAACATCCAAATGCTGAAGCTTGGCCTTGTATTATATTTCAGATTTTTTTTTTTTTTTTGGCTCTTCAGCAATACATTTATTCAGCAAAAAATAAATTATGTGTGCTGAGAGGGNGTGAACCCAGTGTGGTCACACAGAGCCTTATTTTCAGGAGTGTCCCCATCCTTCATGAAATGTTTTTCTGTGGTCCTTGGAAATTCTAAACTCCATCTTTGAACACTAATTTTGTAAGTGAAATCTAATTGCACAGTGGAGCATGCTTGTGAGCCAAGGAGATGCTGGGTGATGGAAGCACACGTAGACCCAGGCTGTGGAGGGAAGTGATTATGGGGCCCTTAGAGTAAGGGTGGGCAGCACGTGCCCTGAGCACACACGGCTGCAGGGCACATGCTAGCCTGGGCGGTCAGAGCTATGAGACTCTGGCAAGCTGGTCTCAGGAGGACGTGAACCAAACATTTTGATGATATTGAGAGCAACACCCACCAAAGCAGCAGTGAGACAGTGGGACTGTGATCCAGGGAGAGAGAGGAAGGCACTTTTGCCCCGGAGCAGCACCAGCCTGGTGGTCAGAAATCATTTTGCCAGAGATCCCCGAGCATTTGTACCAATATTCACTCTTTGCAAAAAAGAACTGCTGGCACTCTGCGACACAACCTGTCAGTAAATTATCATAAAACTATATCACAGACCTGGCCAAGAATAAAAGTCAAGAATGAAGCTATCTGCATACCGTTTGAGAGTCGAATTGCAGAGCGATACCAAATCCCTCAAACATGCATACAATGTCCCAGCAAAATAAATTGGGTCTTCCTGTAACCCCCTGGGCCATGACTATCCCAATATACTAATGATTTTCCATGGAAAGGAAAAAAATAGGTGTTGGGAGTTGGGGCAAAGTGGTGTGAGAAAGAAGTCAGTATAAGTCAACAGTGGCAAAATGAGTGGCAGTGGAGGGTGTGGAAGTTGAAATAGTTTTTGTGTTTCAGACACAAATGAATCTGGGTTTAAGATTTAATTTACAGCTTACATATCTCGGGCCAATTGGTGAAAATTGGTTAGATTCCTTTGCCTTTTGGTAAAACATGTGCATTTCAGACACTGGAGGTGGGAATAAGAAGCCCCTTAGCAAGGAGGCTTGAAAAATAGACTAATAGTAGTAATAATAATCACTATTAAATGACAATAATATTTAATATTACTTAATTATACCTTGTGATTCAGCTGGCAAAAAATCCGCCTGCAGCGTGGGAGACCTGAGTTCAATCCCTGGGTTGGGAAGATCCCCTGGAGAAGGGAAAGGCTCCAATACTCTTGCCTGAATAATTCCATGGACTGTATAGTCCCTGGGGTGGCAAATTGTTGGACACTACTGAGCTACTTTCACTTTCATTTTCAGTATTTTAAATACATATAATAACATTTAATAATACTATTATTGCTCACATTTTAAAAGATCCTGGGTGGTGTAGGGAGGTCATAGTAGGATCTACATCTGCTTTCAAGGATCCTGTTTCCTGAACATGCCAGATAGCTCTAGTTTCCTGAGCCCCAAATGCGTCGGGAATGTGAAAAAAATGTGTTCTGACTACAGGGATGGTCAAGAAGAGGTTGGGTTTCTTTAAGAAGGGAAGGAAAATCCAGGTGATCTCCCAAGGCTTTCAGAAGGCAAATATAGGATAATGAAGTTTATCCTAAATTCTCTTCATTGTTTACATTTACAGCTGAATTCTACTTTTATTTTGCTTTTATTTTCATCACTGCTAGGATAACTTAATAAACCATTTTGACCCAGTGATTTATTTTTATGAGTTTAAGCTCTGATGCAATATAATATTAACAAAGAGAAAGTTTAACAAACAATAGTAACTGTGTTAATAATGTGATAAAATGATAAGCTGAGATAAAATGCATTGTGTTGACATATATTGAACAAAATGGTGAACACATTCCTTGTAACACATTTACAATCTTTAGAACATGATTCCTATATATGCAATTCTATGAGTAGAAATATGGCTATTCATATATTTCAGACTTGTTTTAAATTCCAATTTTCTTTTTTGCTCTTAACATTACAAATTGCCTTAGAAATACCTTTTTTACCATAAGACTGCATCAGTAGTCTATGGATTCTGTTTGTTAAACAGTGTTTATGAAAATATTTTGCAAATCCCTAGTATTTCAATGAGGTAGAATTTACAAACATCTCTTCCTTTTTAAATATTTTGGAAGTAAAAAAAAATCATGAATGCCAGTGCCTACCCCTAAATTCAGTTTGCTTCAACCTTAAATAATGTTGAAAAACAAATCCTTCATATTTGAAGCAGTATCTATGTCTATGATTAGTAATCAGTGAGTGTCTCTGTTTCAACAGTTAGTTACTTCCTTTGTGTTATTGGTGAACTCTTTTTCAACAGAGCAATGCTTTTTTCCTTGTTTGTTTCTTTGGTTATTTTTAATAATAATTTAGGTCCTTTTACAATGCCTAGTGATGGAACAACTCAAAAAAATACCTTTTAATGGATGAAAATGATGATAACTCTTTTCCAAAATTGACTAATTATATCAAATATCACATCAATAAAATAATTTTATTTTGATTTTCTTACTGCATGATTTATTTTCATTAAATATTTATTAATATACCTATCAAGAAACATTTTACAACAAATGAGTAATAAGTTCACAACAAACAGAATAAAATTTGGTAGTTGAAATATTCATTCTCCTATACAAATGTAGTAGAGCAAAAACTTCACAATTTTCAAGGATGAGTCCACTCTAAATTCTATTAGATTTATAGTGTTGTTTAAGAGAAAAACATTACACTATCAAATATATAATAGAATGTTCGTCACTCAATCATATCTGACTCTTTGTTACCCCATGGATTATAGACTATCAGCCTCCCTTTCTCCATGGGATCTTCCTGACCCTGGGATGGAAACCTGGTCTCCTGCATTGCAGGAAGATTCTTTACCATCTGAAGCACCAGTAAAACCATATATGATAAAATAAGCCGCATATTAAGATATCAGACTTCTTTATATTTTCACAATTGTTGCTTTTCATCAGTGGAAATAATACATTATGAACATAATGTTGGATGTTTCTATTTAGATTTATCAAACTGTTGAGTGATAACATGGCAAATAAATGAGGAAACAGTGGAAATACTGACAGACTATTTTGGGGGGCTACAAAATCACTGCAGATGGTGACTGCAGCCATGAAATTAAAAGATGCTTACTCTTTGGAAGAAAAGTTATGACCAACCTAGACAGCATATGAAAAAGCAGAGACATTGCTCTGCCAACAAAGGTCCATCTAGTCAAAGCTATGGTTTTTCCAGTAGTCATGTATGGATGTGAGAGTTGGACTATAAAGAAAGCTGAGCATTGAAGAATTGATGCTTGTGATCTGTGGTGTTGGAGAAGACCCTTGAGAGTCCCTTGGACAGCAAGGAAATCCAACCAATCTGTCCTAAAGGAAATCAGTCCTGAATATCCCTTGGAAGAACTGATGCTGAAGCTGCAACTACAATACTTTGGCCACCTGATGGGAAGAACTGACTCATTGGAAAAGACCCTGATGCTGGGAAAGATTGAAGGCAGGAGGAGAAGGGGACGACAAAAGATGAGATGGTTGGATGGCATCACTGACTCAATGGACATGCGTTTGAGCAAGCTCTGGGAGTTGGTTATGGACAGGGAAGCCTGGCATGCTGTAGTCCATAGGGTCACAAAGAGTCGGACACAACTGAGCCACTGAACTGAACTGATCTCCTAGATAACATTTATTCACTTTAATCCAATATTATTACAAATATATTTTGAAAAGCAACCACTGGTTCGAGCTGTTTGAGCACTTCCGGTCTCTCCTCTAGAACTTGGAACCTCATATATAATCCACATGCTACTTCATACTCATTCCACACCTACTGATTTTTCAGGGCCTGTTTCATCATCCCATTTCTCACTGCTGTTCTGTGGTAGGTTTCTTCACCCCTCGTGAGATCCTGCAGGTCTTTCATATCTAATTCTACATATCCAAAACTAAACCCTGTCTTTGATTCTCAAACCTGTGCTTTTTTATGTCTTCTTTAACTTAAGACGTTGCAATATCCCACCTACTGAGCCAACTGAAACTCTCACCATAATACTAAAAAACTGCCCATCCTTTATTCCTCATAACCACTACTGGTGACTGTATAATTGTGGACTGACCCTTGAATTCCTCACAGCACATCTCCATCTAGCATGTGTATGTGCATGGACTCTGATCTTAAGCATTGTTTCACGTAATCCTATGTCATTCATGTTGTTAATGCATTCAAGTATTTTGTAGCTTCTAGGTGGCAAAGGTATAATTGGAATTCTGTTCAGTTTGATTTCAAGTCTTGTTCAGAACTAACTTCCCTTGATGAGAATGATTCAATTGTCCCTAATTGATCTCCATGAAACTTCCCATGCTACAATCAATTCTCTGCAGTTTCATATTTTCCTAATATTTAAATCCTTCTAAAATGCAAATACAATTTTACCTCCTTGCTCAAATATATTCATAACTCTTTTTAAGCAGTGTAAGTCTAAACTCCATATTTCAAGGCTCTCTTTGATCTATCTTTACACAGATCCATTTCTTCTCATGCTCAAATACTATACTTAAGGCACCCTAGACATCATGTAATTCCTCAAAAACCTCCAGGATATTTTTAATTGCTTCTGATCAGTCTCCTTGCTTTTCCTGAAATTGTTTTTCTCCTCTGCCTAGATTAAAACTCCTTCTTGTTAATTTGGTCAGAAAATTTCATTTCAATCTAATCGTACCAAAGATGTAGCTCTAAGATATGTCTATCACAAATTTTATTTAGACACATTAGAGAAATGAAAGAGTAAGAGACTTTTGTAAGAATATATCCATTGTAAATAGAAAACAAAAATTTATTATATTTAATTTATTGTTTATAGGTAAGTAAGCACTTTTATAACATGGCATTATATTAATATATCTTATATTCTTTTGCCACAAAATTTAGATNAGTAAGAGACTTTTGTAAGAATATATCCATTGTAAATAGAAAACAAAAATTTATTATATTTAATTTATTGTTTATAGGTAAGTAAGCACTTTTATAACATGGCATTATATTAATATATCTTATATTCTTTTGCCACAAAATTTAGATATATTCATTCTATTGTTTATTCATTTTAAAATTATCAGAATGTAAGGTTTACATCTTAGTTCTAGTAGTCCATACATTTGCAATAATATTTGCAAAAATCAGCTCTTAAACACAATCCTGTCAAACACATATCACATATTAAAACATTTGTAAATTAATCCCTTTTACTACTCAACAAACAAAAGCATCAGTTACATGTATATTTTCCAGTTACTTTCAAAATAAAATATACAGAAATTGCACAGGCATATATTAACAGAATGTTCTTTTAAGCCATATTTCCAGTTGATTCCGAAACTAATGTATTTGCAATAAAAGAACAATTTTGATCAATTTAATGTTGCAAATATTGGAGGTAAAATTTGAAAGGAATATCTCAGTGCCTTGTCTCACTTTTTTATATACTTCATTTATAAGGGTATTTAATGGTTTATACACTGTTTTATAATGAAAAACAAATGTAATAGCTCTTTATCCAAATTTTCTTCCCCCTCCTCATTTCTTTCTACTTCTTCTGCTTCAAAGATAACACTATTAACAGATACATGTGTAAATGTTAATATTCCAGTTTGACTCTAGGCAAGTTATTTAATGTTTCTGATCTTCAATTTACTCATCTGTAAAGTGAGGATAGGTGTAGAATGTAAGAATTCCATGGTGGTCCAATGGATAATTCTCTGTCTGCAAATGTGAGGGAGTTGGGTTCAAGCCCTGGTCTGGAAAGATCCCACATGTCACTGGGCCACTGAGCCCATGAGCCACAGCTCCTGAAACCCATGGTCTAGAGTCATTGATCAGTAACAAGAGAATCCCACATACAACAAATAGAGTGGCCCCCACTATCTGCAACTGAAAAGGCCCAGGAGCAGCAATCAAGACCCAGAGCAACCAAAATTAAATAAATAAAATATTTATTAAAAAAAAACAATAGAACATAATTTGGGATGAGAATTAAATTAGTTAATTAAAAATAACTTAGATCAAGGTGAGCCATACAGTATCAACAATCAAGTGGGTCTTTGTCAACATGACTGCGATAGGACTGTGACTGAGATATGTGTAGATCACGCATATCAACATGAGTTAGGTGTTTCTTTCAAAAAGCCCATATTTAAGGAAGATTAAACCATCAACCAAGAAATGACTTAACAATTTACTTCAAAAAATTTTGACCAGTAAATTTCAAAGACAATAGCAAAAAGCTCACTTATTAAATACTGTTTGTTCATCAACATTCAAAACCCTTTCTTCACTCTGCCAATCCTAATAATATCACAAATAATATCACAGTTTTACCAAATGCCAAGCAATTTCCCAACATGGAAAACCTATCTTAAATTACCTGAACCCAGGCAGCAAAGTGCTATGCATTTCCCACTTTTTATTTTCCCTTCTGAGACAATACTGATAATGCAACAGGGTAGTTTTCTCATTTAGTGCTGTAAGTTTAATTTCATTCTATTAACAGTTTCTCTAGTATTATTTGGGAGAGATGAAGAGTATTTTATAAGTATTTAATAATTAATCAATTGATTAAAATATTTAAACTTTTACCTATTTCCACTGAGAAAGTTTTCACTAAGGAAAGCATTCGATTTTAGTAACTTTTAACAATTTTTAAAGGAAAATTTAGCCCATTTTTATTATTTTAAGAAATCAAATCAAGGTTTCTTCCTTTAAGACTTAATGGGGAAAAAATTCTTACCTTACCTATCTTGCTGTGAAATCGCTTCAGTCATGTCCGACTCTGCGCGACCCCATAGATGGCAGCCCACCAGGCTCCCGCATCCCTGGGATTCTCAAGATAAGAACACTGGAATGGGTTGCCATTTCCTTCTCCAATGCATAAAAATGAAAAGTAAAAGTGAAGTCGCTCAGTCGTGTTCGACTCTTAGCGACCCCATGGACTGCAGCCTACCAGGCTCCTCCGTCCATGGGATTTTCCAGGCAAGAGTACTGGAGTGCGTTGTCATTGCCTTCTCCATTACCTATCTTAGATACTGGCNAGTCGCTCAGTCGTGTTCGACTCTTAGCGACCCCATGGACTGCAGCCTACCAGGCTCCTCCGTCCATGGGATTTTCCAGGCAAGAGTACTGGAGTGCGTTGTCATTGCCTTCTCCATTACCTATCTTAGATACTGGCAATTTAAAAAAATCATAATTTGTTGTCACTGATGTCAAGAATCTTATGATCCGAAATCATCTTTATTTTCTTCAACTTTTTGTTCTTTCAAGATTATATATTTTGGACTCAATTTATTACCTTATTTTTTCACAAAATAAATTATCAAATTGTGTAATTTCTCTTTGGGTGCACTATGCCTTCCAAGTCTTTAAATGTAAAGACAAAAATCCAATTGCAGCAATCAGTGTATTTACATGGTTTATGGTAATTGGAAATATCTCCTCCATTTCCTGCAGGCTTAATTAAGAAAAACATCAAGAAGTTTAGTGACTTTAATTAGATAGTTATTCAGCATATATATTTTTTTCATAATTAAACAGGTCTGTAGCTACTACTCTCATCATAACTATAATGAGGAAATAAATTACATTTTAGAAATTGACCAGATTTAATAAGCAATTTCAATGAAGGCTAGATCTATCTTGACTCCAATAGTCAATGGGTATGACCAGTATATCATTTCAGATTTACAGTATTCTGAGCTTCCCTAAATTGAACATAAACTATTTTAGCCATATTATAATGAACTGCTACCCTGGTAACATGAATCTGAATTGAAGTTTAGTAAAATATGTATAGTAGAATTTTTATTGAAATAATATACTGTCACATTTCCAGAAACTTTTTATTATCCTTTTGTATGACAAAATATAAACCTAAACTGAAAAGGTCATTAGTGATGAATGGTTGAATTAGCAACTATTCACAATTTCTGAGAAGAAAATAGCGGGATGCAAACAAGATCAGAGATTCAGTGACCTCAAATAAAATGAGAAAAATCTATTAACTAATTTCTCTCTATACGTTAAAAATGAGTATTCACAGTTTTAATCATATGATTTTCTCACAATTATTAATGCAAGTAAATTAGTACAAATTATCATTCAAGGGTAAAAACAAAATTGATACTTAACTTAATAAACAAATAATTCAATACTTTATTAAAGACCTTTATGTATTCATATTAAAGTTGTGAACATTAATTACAAAGACAATTAAACACTAAAATATTTTTCTTTAGAAGTATCATGGATCTTATGTGTATTATAAGTATTATTACTAATGTAAGTCATGTCAGAAAAAAGGTTAAGTTCTTCATTGTGATTATAATAATAATGTAATACAACAATACACTAACACATATTGTTGTTCAGTTGCTCAGTCATGTCCAACTCTTTGCAATCCCATGGACTGTAACACTCCATGCTTCACTGTACTCCACCACATCCCAGAGCTTGCTCAAACTCGTGTTCATTGAGTTGGTGATGCCATCCAACCACATCATGTTTAGAACTTCTGAGATGTAATAATAACCAAACAATGTCATGGGGAGGGAATGACATTATATACTTGAACATATCTAAAATATCTTCTAAATCTTGGGAAAATGGAATTAATCTACAACCACTTTATCTTGATTTAAACAGAAATACTATTAGAATTAGAGATTTGTATTTACACTTTAGCCTCTTTCACGTCTAGAAGCAATGAAAACATTTTCTAAACTCTGTGCATTCCTTCCAGGCTCAATGTCAGTCAAGTAGCTTATCTTTGAATTTTTATCATTCATTCAAGTCTAGATATTAATATTCTTTGAATTTTCAACTATTCAAAGATGTAGGCCTGAGAAAGAAAGAAGAACAAGGGAGGGATGGAGAGGGGAAAGGCAAAATGGAAGGGAGGGAGAGAGAGAAAATAAAGGAAGAAGAAAGATTATTAGGTAGTTGATTTTAAAAAAGCGTTCATGCAATTGTTTTTTTAGGAGGGTTGTGAATGTCACTCAGCATGGTGTGGAAGGGGAAGGCTGGGGCTGCATTAATGTTTCTGTAATTAGGACCCTGGTTGCAAAGCTAGCTACAGGTCTCTGAAGATGACATCACACTCTTTTTCTTTCACTCTATCTCCTCTTCTTCCCTGTGTTGCCTTATTTTCACACTCCATCACCATCATGCCAGCTGACATTTGACAGATTGAACCTGACATTTTGATATTTACCCTGATACCATCGAAGCATCAATAAGTTTCTGATCTAAGCAACAAGAAACAACCAAGTTTGCATTAGTTTTCTTGGGCTTTCCTGGTGGCTTAGATGGTAAGGAGTCTGCTGGTAATGCAGGATATTTGGGCTCCATCCCTGGGGAAGGAATTGGCAACACACTCCAGTATTTTTACCTGGAAAATCCCATGAGTGGAGAAGCCTGGCAGGCTATGCCCCATGGGGTCGCAAAGAGTCAGACACACACATAACACACAGACATTTTGTTATTACTTGATAAGGATTTCTGACTCTTTACCTTCCTATCCCCAACACTAGTTACTTTAGAAAATTATATCTATTACCACCAACAATCTATGCATCATTACCGATTTATTTATTTTTATTAATTAATCTTTTATGTAACAAAAATCCAATTTAAGTCTCAAAAAGTGAACTCATGGATTCACTCATGGGACTGAGAAGTCGAGTGCTTCATAATCTTCAAGCAGAGCTGAATATAGGAGATCAAACAGAATCCACAGCACCCAGTTTAGTTGTGTTTGAGAGCTTTTTCCTTCTTTGTTATATTTCTTTTTAAGTTTTTTTATTTGTAGGGGCAAAATTGGTTCCAGCCACTTTAGTTTTATAAATTGTAACCCTAGGAAAAACAAAATGTCTTTCTGATAGTGGCATAAAAAGGCAGAGGTATGGCTGTAACTGGCATTAAGTCTATAATGTGCTTGTCTTTGAAAAAAATCTCCATGCCCATGAGATGAGCCCCCTCCTGATTGAGTGTTGGGGAGCAGTGTTTCTCCATAAAAATGTTTTGCTTTCACCAAAACAAAAGGTAACTATTTTAAAGGACTGTATTGCTTGAATTATTATATCCAGGATTAACCAAATAAAGGATGCTGTCATTTAGCAATAGTTAGAAATCCTGTGGAAAAGAGTGATATACTCACAGTATTACATTTTAAGAGTGTTATTAACTATAATAACTGCATACAGTGGAAAAGAAAGTAGGGTATACCTTACCTTCATATTTCATATCTTTACTGCATACAGGAAAGATAACTGGTAACATTAATGCCTTTAAGGCAAGGGAGAAATGGATCTTATGTGAGATGTAAGTGTTGTCTCCATGTGTCTATGTAACTCTTGTTAGCAATATATGAAAGAGTTTATGTTATATCTTTCTAGTTTGCAGTATCTTGCATATTATGTAGATATTCAATAAAGTCCTCATAAATTAATGAGAGCTCTTCATTTGCTATCAAATAGATATATTTTACATGATCCAAATAAAACAAGATAAAATACATAGAAACCTGTGAACCAAAAATAGTTATTCTTAAGAGATTTTAAATCGCCTTAAAATTTATTGGACACATGATATCTCATTTGATATAAATAGAATATATCACCTTTATTTTTCTTTAGATTGAACTCTTCAAAATAAAGAAGATGGGCATATATGTGGGCATTAGTGTACTTTGTTTCAATTTTCAATTACAAAAAATGAGTTGTAAATTTTACTGAATTCTGTTGATTTAGTGTACTATAAAAGTCTCCACCATCCATTACATTTTATTCCCTAACTGCCTTAATGTAGCAATTAGGAGTCGATTAGAAATGTCCAGGAACAATAATACTTAAAGATCAATTAGGAACCCATGCTGCTAGGAAGATTAAATATTTACTAAAATAACAACAGCCTTGAAACTAATGGTTCAAACTTCATTACTTGAATACATTTTTCGAACTGCTATTTTCTGCCTCACTTCACTGTAATTGCAAAATGTAACAGTAGCAGTAAACGTTTCAGACTAAAGTACATAAAAAGCACAAAGCTTTTAGGTCATAATGACACTTGTTTAGATATTGTACACAGAACACAAGCACTTTTTTGGTACAAGTTTAGAAAGATCTGATTGAAAAGAAAGATTTGTAACTTTAGTATTTAAAACTAATTATATTTATTGCAATTGATGGAAAATAAAGCCACTGAGTTTATTTCTTATGGAGGAAAGAAAACCAAAATTGAAATGTGTTGGACTACACGTTATGCATTAGTGATTTACATGGCAACAATTAAAGTCACGGCTNTTAGTATTTAAAACTAATTATATTTATTGCAATTGATGGAAAATAAAGCCACTGAGTTTATTTCTTATGGAGGAAAGAAAACCAAAATTGAAATGTGTTGGACTACACGTTATGCATTAGTGATTTACATGGCAACAATTAAAGTCACGGCTATGTGAAAATTAAGTCACAAGTTTCCAAGGATACTCCTTCCAATTTTTCACCACTGTAAGTTTTGCTGCTATAAGTTGTTTCATCTACAAAATTTGTGTATTTACTGCACAGGCTATAGAAAGGCAAGGAGTAGTTTTTTTTAACAGTAGCTTATAAGATCCTGCAGTTTAAACATTTTTATTTTTTATATATTTTATTTATAGGCAAATAAAGCCCCTCAACAATTTTGATCCCATCATTATTGTAAAATATTTAAGAAATTTAAAGTTATCATCTTAAGCAGGATTATTTTTCCACCCTACATTTTAAAACAATTTTATTTTTTAATTTATTTTTTAATTGGAGGAAAGTTGCTTTACACTGTTGTATTGGTTTCTGCCATGCAACAGCTCGAGTCGGTGGTAATTATACACATATCCCCTCTTCCTTGAGTAGACTTTTCACAGTTACACCTCTGAGGATGAGTTATGTCCACAGACAGCAAAGCTTCAAGGATACCAAGGTGGACTCATGAGTACCTGAATACCTAAATAGATAAATATGTGGATGGATCCAGTGCTGGCAGGATCTGTAGGCAGGACCAGACCTTGAAAGGAGAATGCAGACCTGATGGCAATGTGAAAGCTAGTAGGAACACTCAGAAGAAGTCCAGAGAAAGTGAGCATTGTGCTTTTTAGCTCCCTTTGCTTGCTTTCTTCAGGGAGGAGAAAAGACTAAGGTCGTTTGAACGTGTCCCTTAGAGATAAGGCAACCCATTCCAGTGCTCTTGCCTGGAAAATCAAATGGACAGAGGAGCCTGATAGGCTGCAGTCCATGGGGTCGAGAAGAGTCAGACACGACTGAATGACTTCCCTTCCACTTTTCACTTTCATGCATTGGAGAAGGAAATGGCAACCCACTCCAATATTCTTGCCTGAAGAATCCAGGGGCAGAGGAGCCTGGTGGGCTCCCATCTGTGGGGTTGCGCAGAGTCAGACATGACTGAAGTGACTTAGCAGCAGCAGCAGAAGCAGGAGCTTAGAGACAAAGAACATGAAAAGAGTGATCATATTGTTATTAATAATATTAATATTCATATTGTTATTAATAATATGGCAGGATGATATATAAAACTGAAGTATTATATTGACTGTGGGATATAAGTATTCAGCCAAAAAAAATGGCTTATTTAAAATGAAACAAACATGTTTAGTAGGAAGTACCTAAAATTTATATATATGAATATGTGTGTATATATGTATGCATTCTTCACTTAATTTTAAATATAGCAGTTTTTCTTAGTCAACCTGATTAAAAGTAATATTCAGAGAATGGTTTGTCATTAAGGTTTATATGCAAAATGTTGAAAAAGAAAAGATTCCAGGTCACTTTTTTATTTCAATAAAGTAATAAAAATATAAGATATCACTATTAATTCATTCTTATTTCTATTCTAACATATTTGTGCTATATGTTTCAATATATTTTTGCACATTAAATTTATTAAAATAGCACAAATCTGTGATAGTATATGAAGACATTCATCAGAAATGCCTATCCCTAAAATGAGTGCATTTGAATATACATGTAACCATTTCAATGATTTGTAAGACCATGAGATTTCATCTCCAGAAAACCAGCTGGATGATATCTGATTGAATTTGTTGGTGTTACAGTGTTTAGAATATAGTGACCCATTAAAATCTATATTATTAGTTAATAAACAGTTCTCACAAAAGTGACATCATTTTGAAGGCCAAATAGATTAGTATCTTTTCACATGCTGTGCAAAATTAATATAAGCTTGATTAAAAGTTATGACCAACCTAGACAGAATATTAAAAAGCAGAGACATTACTTTGTCAACAAAGTTCTGTCTAGTCAAGGCTATGGTTTTTCCAGTGGTCATGTATGGATGTGNGCAAAATTGGTTCCAGCCACTTTAGTTTTATAAATTGTAACCCTAGGAAAAACAAAATGTCTTTCTGATAGTGGCATAAAAAGGCAGAGGTATGGCTGTAACTGGCATTAAGTCTATAATGTGCTTTTCTTTGAAAAAAATCTCCATGCCCATGAGATGAGCCCCCTCCTGATTGAGTGTTGGGGAGCAGTGTTTCTCCATAAAAATGTTTTGCTTTCACCAAAACAAAAGGTAACTATTTTAAAGGACTGTATTGCTTGAATTATTATATCCAGGATTAACCAAATAAAGGATGCTGTCATTTAGCAATAGTTAGAAATCCTGTGGAAAAGAGTGATATACTCACAGTATTACATTTTAAGAGTGTTATTAACTATAATAACTGCATACAGTGGAAAAGAAAGTAGGGTATACCTTACCTTCATATTTCATATCTTTACTGCATACAGGAAAGATAACTGGTAACATTAATGCCTTTAAGGCAAGGGAGAAATGGATCTTATGTGAGATGTAAGTGTTGTCTCCATGTGTCTATGTAACTCTTGTTAGCAATATATGAAAGAGTTTATGTTATATCTTTCTAGTTTGCAGTATCTTGCATATTATGTAGATATTCAATAAAGTCCTCATAAATTAATGAGAGCTCTTCATTTGCTATCAAATAGATATATTTTACATGATCCAAATAAAACAAGATAAAATACATAGAAACCTGTGAACCAAAAATTGTTATTCTTAAGAGATTTTAAATCGCCTTAAAATTTATTGGACACATGATATCTCATTTGATATAAATAGAATATATCACCTTTATTTTTCTTTAGATTGAACTCTTCAAAATAAAGAAGATGGGCATATATGTGGGCATTAGTGTACTTTGTTTCAATTTTCAATTACAAAAAATGAGTTGTAAATTTTACTGAATTCTGTTGATTTAGTGTACTATAAAAGTCTCCACCATCCATTACATTTTATTCCCTAACTGCCTTAATGTAGCAATTAGGAGTCGATTAGAAATGTCCAGGAACAATAATACTTAAAGATCAATTAGGAACCCATGCTGCTAGGAAGATTAAATATTTACTAAAATAACAACAGCCTTGAAACTAATGGTTCAAACTTCATTACTTGAATACATTTTTCGAACTGCTATTTTCTGCCTCACTTCACTGTAATTGCAAAATGTAACAGTAGCAGTAAACGTTTCAGACTAAAGTACATAAAAAGCACAAAGCTTTTAGGTCATAATGACACTTGTTTAGATATTGTACACAGAACACAAGCACTTTTTTGGTACAAGTTTAGAAAGATCTGATTGAAAAGAAAGATTTGTAACTTTAGTATTTAAAACTAATTATATTTATTGCAATTGATGGAAAATAAAGCCACTGAGTTTATTTCTTATGGAGGAAAGAAAACCAAAATTGAAATGTGTTGGACTACACGTTATGCATTAGTGATTTACATGGCAACAATTAAAGTCACGGCTATGTGAAAATTAAGTCACAAGTTTCCAAGGATACTCCTTCCAATTTTTCACCACTGTAAGTTTTGCTGCTATAAGTTGTTTCATCTACAAAATTTGTGTATTTACTGCACAGGCTATAGAAAGGCAAGGAGTAGTTTTTTTTAACAGTAGCTTATAAGATCCTGCAGTTTAAACATTTTTATTTTTTATATATTTTATTTATAGGCAAATAAAGCCCCTCAACAATTTTGATCCCATCATTATTGTAAAATATTTAAGAAATTTAAAGTTATCATCTTAAGCAGGATTATTTTTCCACCCTACATTTTAAAACAATTTTATTTTTTAATTTATTTTTTAATTGGAGGAAAGTTGCTTTACACTGTTGTATTGGTTTCTGCCATGCAACAGCTCGAGTCGGTGGTAATTATACACATATCCCCTCTTCCTTGAGTAGACTTTTCACAGTTACACCTCTGAGGATGAGTTATGTCCACAGACAGCAAAGCTTCAAGGATACCAAGGTGGACTCATGAGTACCTGAATACCTAAATAGATAAATATGTGGATGGATCCAGTGCTGGCAGGATCTGTAGGCAGGACCAGACCTTGAAAGGAGAATGCAGACCTGATGGCAATGTGAAAGCTAGTAGGAACACTCAGAAGAAGTCCAGAGAAAGTGAGCATTGTGCTTTTTAGCTCCCTTTGCTTGCTTTCTTCAGGGAGGAGAAAAGACTAAGGTCGTTTGAACGTGTCCCTTAGAGATAAGGCAACCCATTCCAGTGCTCTTGCCTGGAAAATCAAATGGACAGAGGAGCCTGATAGGCTGCAGTCCATGGGGTCGAGAAGAGTCAGACACGACTGAATGACTTCCCTTCCACTTTTCACTTTCATGCATTGGAGAAGGAAATGGCAACCCACTCCAATATTCTTGCCTGAAGAATCCAGGGGCAGAGGAGCCTGGTGGGCTCCCATCTGTGGGGTTGCGCAGAGTCAGACATGACTGAAGTGACTTAGCAGCAGCAGCAGAAGCAGGAGCTTAGAGACAAAGAACATGAAAAGAGTGATCATATTGTTATTAATAATATTAATATTCATATTGTTATTAATAATATGGCAGGATGATATATAAAACTGAAGTGTTATATTGACTGTGGGATATAAGTATTCAGCCAAAAAAAATGGCTTATTTAAAATGAAACAAACATGTTTAGTAGGAAGTACCTAAAATTTATATATATGAATATGTGTGTATATATGTATGCATTCTTCACTTAATTTTAAATATAGCAGTTTTTCTTAGTCAACCTGATTAAAAGTAATATTCAGAGAATGGTTTGTCATTAAGGTTTATATGCAAAATGTTGAAAAAGAAAAGATTCCAGGTCACTTTTTTATTTCAATAAAGTAATAAAAATATAAGATATCACTATTAATTCATTCTTATTTCTATTCTAACATATTTGTGCTATATGTTTCAATATATTTTTGCACATTAAATTTATTAAAATAGCACAAATCTGTGATAGTATATGAAGACATTCATCAGAAATGCCTATCCCTAAAATGAGTGCATTTGAATATACATGTAACCATTTCAATGATTTGTAAGACCATGAGATTTCATCTCCAGAAAACCAGCTGGATGATATCTGATTGAATTTGTTGGTGTTACAGTGTTTAGAATATAGTGACCCATTAAAATCTATATTATTAGTTAATAAACAGTTCTCACAAAAGTGACATCATTTTGAAGGCCAAATAGATTAGTATCTTTTCACATGCTGTGCAAAATTAATATAAGCTTGATTAAAAGTTATGACCAACCTAGACAGAATATTAAAAAGCAGAGACATTACTTTGTCAACAAAGTTCTGTCTAGTCAAGGCTATGGTTTTTCCAGTGGTCATGTATGGATGTGACAGTTGGACTGTGAAGAAGGCTGAGCACTGAAGAATTGATGCTTTTGAACTGTGGTATTGGAGAAGACTCTTGAGAGTCCCTTGGACTGCAAGGTGATCCAACCAGTCTATCCTAAAGGAGATCAGTCCTAGGTGTTCATTGGAAGGACTGATGTTGAAGCTGAAATGCCAATACTTTGGCCACCTGATGTGAAGAGCTGACTTTTTGAAAAGACCCTGATGCTGGGAAAGATTGTGGGCAGGAGGACAAGGAGACAACAGAAGATGAGATGGTTGAATGGCATCACTGACGCAATGGACATGGCTTTGGGTGGACTCTGGGAGTTGGTGATGGACAGGGAGGCCAAGCGTGGTGTGGTTCCTGGGCTCACAAAGAGTTGGGCACGACTGAGCAACTGAACTGAACTGAAAAATAAAAATAAGAAATTAAATTTATTAACATGGCACATGATTATATATCTTTATAATCTCTTAACAGAAAGTTTTTCCTTAAGAAACCCAAGAGCTACAAACAAATAATATAGACACCCACAAAATGTTATTTTCTCTTTGCAAATTGCGTTTATAGGAATAAAAGAAAAAGAAATAGCCCATGAAAAATATTTTTTAAACTAAATACATTTCAGTGTCAAATGCCAGCCAAAATAGTGACAGTTTCCACTTTCTGGAAATTCTTTAATGTGTTTATAAAGGCTTCTCCCATCTATCCAGTTTCTCAAAGTCAGAAATCTGGAAGCCATCTTGTGTTACTTCCTGTCTTTACCACCCATACCCAGATGATCACCAACTGTACTGAATCTCCCCCCCTCTGTAGTGTTGTCATTAAACTGAAACATTTTCTGGTATTTACCTCTCAGCCACTCTAACAGCCTCCAGGGTGAGTTCATGCATTCACTCTTGGAACACCAATCTATTCTCTAAAAGCAACTGCCAGAAAGAACTTGTTAACATGTAAATCAGAGATGGAGAGGAATTAAATTTGGGCTGAAAATATATAACTGTGCTAAATATGGTTCAGGGAAAGCTTTAACTGAAGAGACATCTGTGTTTAAACAGTGTGAATGAGCCTTTATAAGAAAAATAGTTTCAAATGCAAAGATGAAAATGTGTTACTGCGTTTTCAGGTCTCATATGCTGGAGGGTTTTCTTTTCTTTTTTTCTTTTCTTCTGAAGCATCTGGATATTAAACCATTCTTGGCAAGGAATGTGAATAAGTAGACAGGGAGACAGTTTTAAATTCCTTTATCCCTCTGTTCCTCCCAAGGAGTGAAATAATTTGAATTTCTATAGTAAAATTGTGTTCTAGTCTTATAATTCCAGTAACAGTGTTTGACTGTATTTGAAATAATGATTAAATTTGAGTAGTTTTTGTGACTTTATGCTGAATGTTTAGTCATTACAGAACCTTAACATACTGCAGAAGAAATTTGTTTTCAGCTTTTCCTAATCCCGTTTAGTTTATCTTGTCTTTCCTATGTCAGTATATAGCAGCACCATACACACAAGAATCTAGGATTAACTCTTGATTTATCTTTCTCATACCACATATCTAAGACAAGTTTTCAAATTATGAACACTTAACAACTCTGCCTCTGATATCCTAGCCCACACCACCATCACATTCCATCTCTTTTGAACTATAGAGAATTCCCCACAGACTTTTTTGTTTTCCTCATCCCAGACTTAATTTCTTTATTGTGTTTGTCATTAGTTAGATTATTTCACATGTTACAAAGTCTTAGATATTACATATATGTTAGAATATATAGCATCACATCATATCATTTTTTTGTTTCTTGATCTCTCTCTCTCCCCACCAAAATGAGGACTCTGTGGAGTTCTGTATCATTAAATTCCAGAATGATGGTGATACTAGAGGAGGCTTTTAAAAATATGATGAATATCATATTGGTAGATAATGGTACATTACAACAACAATGAAAAGCTGAAAAACCACTGTACACCTGTCAGAGTGACTATACTAAAGCAGAGATGACAGTGAAGACTGTGGGAATGTGGAGAAACAGGAACTCTCATTGACTGCAGGCAGGAATGCAAAGTGGTATAGACACTGTGGAAGACAGTTTCATCAATTCTCATAAAACTTGATGTATTCTTACTATATGATCCAGCAATTACACTCCTTGATATTTAGTCAAAAGAGTTTAAAACTTATGTCCACACAAAATCTTTCATGTAGATGTTTATAGAAGCTTTATTCATAGCTGCCAAAACTTGCAAGCAACCATGATACCCTTGGAATGGATAAATAAACCATAGTACATGCATGCAATGGAGTATCATAATGTGATATGAAACAGTGAAATCCAAAGCCATGAAAAGAAATGGAGGAAACTTAAATGCATATTGCTAAGTAAAAGAAGCCAGTCTGAGAAATCTGTATACCAAATGATTCCAATTATATGGTATTCTGAAAAGATAAAATTGTGGAAACAGTATGAAGATCAGTACTCATGTGCAGAGGTGGATAGAAGAAAGAAAGGGATAAATAGGTGGTACAAAAGAAGTTTTAAGACCAGTGAACTTATTCTGCGTGTTATTGTAATATCCATATATGACATTATAAATTTGCCAAAACCAATAAAATATACAATAAAATTAGTGACCCTTAAGATAAACTATCAGTTTACTTCAGTTGCTCATGTCTGACTCTTTGCAACCCCATGGACCACAGCACCCCAGACTTCCCTGTTGATCACCAACTCCCCGAGTTTGCTCAAACTCAAGTCCATCAAGTCGGTAATGCCATCTAATCATCTCATCCTCTGTCATCCCATTCTCCTCCTGCCTTCAGTCTTTCCCAGCATCATAGTCTTTCAGAGGAGTAAGTTCTTCACATCAGGTGGCCAAAATATTGGAGTTTCAGCTTCAGCATCAGTCCTTCCAACCACTATGCAGGACTGATTTCCTTTAGGATTGACTGGTTTGACCTCTTTGTAGTTCAAGTGACTCTAGAGAGTTTTGTCCAACACCACAGTTAAAAAGCATGAATTCTTTGGCACTCAGCTTTCTTCATAGTCCAACTCTCACATCCACACATAACTACTGGAAAAACCATAACTTTGACTAGACGGACCTTTGTTGGCAAAGTAATGTCTCTGCTTTTGAATATGCTGTCTAGGTTGGTCATAGGTTTTCTTCCAAAGAGCAAGTGTCTTTTACTTTCATGGCTGCAGTCACCATCTGCAGTGATTTTGTAACTAAAAGAAAATAAAGTCTCTCACTGTTTCCATTTGCTCTGCTTCATTCTGTATTCCAAGGCCAAACTTCCCTGTTTGTTAATCTATGTAATTATTGACTTCCTCCTTTTGCATTCCAGTCCCTTATAATGAAAAGGACATCTTTTTGGGGTATTAATTCTAGAAGGTCTTACAGATCTTCATAGAATCATTCAACTTCAGCTTCTTCAGCATTATTGTTTGGGGCATAGATTTGGATTATTGTGATATTGAATAGTTTGCCTTGGAAACAAGCAGAGATCATTCTGTCATGTTTGAGATTGTACCCCAGTACTGCATTTCAGACTCTTTGTTGACTATGAGGGCTACTTCATTTCTTATAAGCGATTTTTGGCCACAGTAGTAGGTATAATGGTCATCTGAATTGAATTCACCCTTTCCAGTCAATTTTAGTTCACTGATTCCTATAATATTGTTCCTTCTTGCCATCTCCTGTTTGATCACTTCCAATTTACCTTGATTCATAGACCTAACATTCCAGGTTCCTCTGCAGTCTTGTTCTTTACAGCATCAGACTTTACTTCCATCACCAGTCACATCCTCAGCTGGACACTGTTTTCACTTTGGCTCCATCTCTTCATTGTTTCTGGAGTTATTTCTCCATCTTCTCTAGTTGCATATTGGTCCCCTACCTACCTGGGGAGTTCATCTTTCAGTCTTATATCTTTTTTGCCTTTTCATACAGTTCATGGGGTTCTCAAGGCAAGAATACTGAAGTCGTTTGCCACTCCCTTCTCCAGTGGACCACGTTTTGTCAAAACTCTTCACCAGACCCATCCTTATTGGGTGGCCCTACATGGCATGGCTCATAGTTTCACTGAGTTAAACAAGGCTATGGTCTATGTGATCAATTTGATTAGTTTTCTGTGACTGTGGTTTTCATTCTATCTGCCCTCTGATGGATAAGGATAAGAAGCTTATGGAAGCTTCTGGATGGGAGAGACTGTATTGGAAACTGGGTCTTGATCTGACGGGGGTGCCGTGCTCAGTAAATGTTAATCCAGTTTTCTATGTTCCCTCCCTGTTGTTTGACCTGAGACAAAACTATGGTATGTAATGAAGATGATGGAGATCTCCTTCAAAAGGTTTCAGTACAGGAACGGCAGTCCTCAGTGCTCCCAATCCTGCAGTAGGCCACCACTGACCCACACCTTCACCAGAGACTCCTGGACACTCACAGGCAAGTCTGGGTCAGTCTCTTGTGGTATCACTGCTCCTTTCTCCTGGGATTATAAACTAGAGACTCTGGCTAATAACAATGTATTGTGGTTGTACCAGTATACCACAGTAATATGTCAGCAAATTTGGAAAACACAGTAGTGGCCANCACACACTTCTCCTGGCCTCGTGAGAGGAGACCGCCTACGGTCCTGGGCTTGCCCCTCCCCAGACCTGGCCTGTCTCCGTCTTTTCATCAATGGTGCATGCACCATGTCTACCTTCTCTATGCTCCCTTTCTGTACTGGGCTCAGTTTAAATATAAATTTTAACTGCCTCTTGGTGAACAAAAGAAGCTTTTAATTAATGCATTATTATCTTTAATAATAAGGAGAAGAGATAAATTTGGAGAAGGAAATGGCAACGCACTCCAGTATTCTTGCCTGGAGAATCCCCATGGACAAAGGAGCCTGGTGGGCTACAGTCTATACGGTCTCAAGTGTCAGACATGTCTAAGTGACTAAACCATCATCACCACTATTATCTTTAAAAAAAAAGAAAAAAAAAAAGGTACTGGATGAAGACTGAGTCTGTGTGTACAGGACAAGATTCTGCAAGACTTGGCACAGAACAGTTACTGGGTATCAGACTTTCTATAGAGTGTGTGGTTGTTGTTCAGTCACTAAGTCATGTGTGACTGTTTGCAACCCCATGGACTACAGCAGCCAAGCTCTTTTGTGCTCCACTGTCTCTCAGAGTTTGCTCAGATTTATATCCATTGAGTCAGCGATGCCATCTAACCATCTCATCCTCTGCTGCCCCTTTCTTCTTTTGCTTTCAGTCTTTCCCAGCATCAGGCTCTTTTCCAATGAGTCAGCTCTTTGATTCAGGTGACCACAGTACTGGAACTTCAGCTTCAACATCAATTCTTCCAAATGAATATTCAGGGCTGATTTCTTTTAAGATTGACTGGTATGGTCTCCTTACAGTCCAAGGGTCTCCTTAAGAGTCTTCTTCTATACCAATATTTGAAAGCATCAATTCTTTGGCACCAATCCTCTTTATTCTCTAACTCCCTCATCCGTACATGACTACTGGAAAA
This sequence comes from Neotragus pygmaeus, assembly GCA_006410875.1. NCBI lineage: Eukaryota > Metazoa > Chordata > Mammalia > Artiodactyla > Bovidae > Neotragus > Neotragus pygmaeus. Next base: position 25,913 of record SJYV01029893.1, read on the forward strand.
ACCTTAGAGCAAGCATCTTTTAATTTCATGACTGCAGTCACTGTCTGCAGTTTTTTGGAGCCCAATAAAATAAAATCTGTCACTGCTTCCACTTTTTCCCCTTCTATTTGCCAATGTGCCATGGGGTGATGGGACTGGATGCCCATTTTTATTATTATTTTTTAAATTTATTTTTATTTTAGCATATATATCTATTTATTTTAAAAATTTATTTATTTTAATTGGAGGTTAATTACTTTACAATATTGTATTGGTTTTGCCATACATCAACATGAATTCACCACAGTATACATGTGTTCCCCATCCTGAACCCCCCTCCCACATCCCTCCCCTTACCATCCCTCTGGGTCATCCCAGTGCACCAGCCCCAAGCATGCTATATCATGCATCGAACCTGGACTGGTGATTCATTTCAAATATGATATTATACATGTTTCAATCCCATTCTCCCAAATCAACCCACCCTCTCCCGTTCCCATCGAGTCCAAAAGACTGTTCTATACATCTGTGTCTCTTTTGCTGTTTTAATATTGAGTTACCACATGTAACTTCCCTGGTGGGTGAGATGGTAAAGAGTCTGTCTACAATGCGGAAGACCTGGGTTCAATCCCTGAGTCAGGAAGATCTGCTGGAGAAGGAAATGGCAATCCACTCCAGTACTAGTGCTTGGAAAATCCCATGGACAGAGGAGCCTGATAGGCTACAGCTACAGTCCATGGGGTCACAAAGAGTCACACACGACTGAGTGACTTCACTTTCACTTTCACTACCCCATGTAACACTGTACTGAGACAGATGTGCATAAGCCACAGTGGAAAATGCAAACCAAACAGGCTGGTCAATTCAGGTCCCAAAAAGGACTTTATAAGCAATAGCAGACCCTAGCCCTATAAGGGATCCATGTAGTCTTACTGTGCTATGCTTAGTTGCTCAATCATATCTGACTCTTTGTGACCCCATGGACTGTAGCCCACCAGGCTCCTCTGTCCAGGGGGGATTCTCCAGGCAAGAAAGAATACTGGAGCCCTTCTCCTGGAGATCTTCCCAACCCAGGGATCAAAACCAGGTCTCCTGCACTGCAGGCTGATCCTTTACCAGCTGAGCTACCAAGAAAGCCTGTATACTCTCACTAACAAAGCTTAAATATGAGCCTCAAGAGGATCAAGTTAATTTGCCGGCAACTTACGTACCTTCTAGAACGAAAATCAGCACTCTTTAAGGTTAAGAAAATCTCAACTTTCTATAACATAGTATCTACAAGAACCAACATAATTTTTTTCAGAAAAGAAAAAAATACATGTGATGTGTAAAGAAGAAATATGTGACCTGCAAGCAGGAAAAGAATAACTGTCGATAAAAACAGATCCAAATATGAGATGGACATCATTAGCAGATACAAATGTGAAAACATCAATAACAAATATGTTCAAAGATGCAATGTAAAGGTTCAGGGATCAACAAATTATGGCCCACAAGCTAGTCGCTTGTTTTTATAAAGTTGTACTGCTGCTGCTGCTGCTGCTAAGTCACCTCAGTCGTGTCTGACTCTGTGTGACCCAACAGACCAGGCTCCCCTGTCCCTGGGATTCTCAAGGCAAGAATACTGGAGTGGGGTGCCATTTCCCTCTCCAATGCATGAAAATGAAAGAGAAGTCTCTCAGTCTTGTCCAACTCTTAGCGACACCATGGACTGCAGCTCACCAGGCTCCTCTGTCCATTTGATTTTCCAGGCAAGAGTACTGGAGTGGGGTGCCATTGCCTTCTCCTAGAAAATAGTTAAACCTAATAATGTACATATGTTTAGAATTGCATTTACAAAAAGCAGAGTTAACTAGTAGTGATAGAAACTATATGACCTGCAAGCCATATGTCAGAAATTTAAAGAAAAAGTTATTCGGCTTTTGAAAAAGATGAACATAATGAGTGAACATAAAAAAGATTTCAGCATAAAAATGAACACAAAAGAATAAAGAGGATGAGAAGTAGCAGATATGTCATAAAGTCTGTTTTTTTCAATTTTGAATTTTTTTTAACATAAAAGCAACTGCCTATCAAAAAGAATAAAACTCTATTCAGAGTTATCTCTGATTTTTTTTTTTTTTCATTTTCAAGTTAGCCAAATATCTTGTAGTAACAGACTCTTTCTTCTTAGAATATATATCTATTATTCTCCATTAGGGATTTACTTAATTATTATAGAGTAGAGAGATATTGACTTTGGACTTGCCATAAAAGCAACTACATGATAACATGGATTATTCATAAAGGAGTAAAATAAAGGTCAACAGAAGTAAGGTTAATAGACCAGGCCCATTGAAATACTCTTATAAGACTTCTATTTTACACATAAAATGGTATAAAATTAGCACATAGAATTCTGTACTAAAGAAGGAATGCAAATCCCCTGGAGACAGAAATGGCAACCCACTCCAATATCCTTGCCTGGAAAATCCCATGGGCAGAGGACCCTTGGCAGGCTACAGTCCATCAGGTTGTAAAGAGTCAGATATGACTGAGCAACTTCACTTTTCACTTTTTGAATCAGTAATCATCTCAACATTCAGATGATCACTCTGCACTTTCCTCCAACTTTACATCCTCCCCCCACTGCAAATTTTCAAAGTCTTCATATATTCCCATTGCCTTCATATGTAAGATATGTATAGGTTGTCATGTACTTTAACTGGAAGAGTTACTCTGAAATTAGTTATGTGGCCAAAAACAGCATCACCACCAAGGCAAGATCAATAACCTCTTGTGATTTTTAGAGTACCTTCCCTTTGGTCTTGTCTTCTCAGCTTGTTGAGATTTTTCAATAACCAGATGTTAGTTTTCATATATGAGGATATTTGAAAACTAACATCTTCTAGTCATTATTTTTTAAACTGGTATACTTAAAAAGGGAAAAAAGCCTTCAGGGCTAAAGTTGTTCAGAGTATATAAAGCATCTACTAGACTAGAACACACAATGATACAAATACATATATACAGAATATAATAGTAACACTAACCTGAAATTGAAGGATATTTTCTCCAGAAATTTAAGGGAAAAAATATCGTGGAAAAATCAATAACTATAACATTAGCATTCATTGAATAGGCAGTGATTCATAACTAATTCATTTCACCATCTCATCTATATTTTAGTGACATGAACAAATAGAAATGTATGGTTTATAATAAATAAGTTATGGGTATGCTTTATGTTTAATATATGTAACCTTGATTTAATGCAATTTCTTAGATATCCAATAATGCTGACTTTTATGATTTATAAATTTTATCTAACTTTTTATGCTTAGAAGTTAATTCTGAGAACTCTCAAATGAGTTTTTTGCAATATAACTCAGAGATTATGAATTTAGCATTAAATTTCCTTGTCCAGGTAATTAATAACTTTTTTCCAGGTAAAACGTATTTTTCATTGCCTTTTTCACTGCAGAATGTCTATTTCCTAATTATGTCTCTGTCCAAACACCTAAATAAGTAAAGCTATCCATCTATACAAACAGTAACAATTTGGTGTAGACTTTCAGAATGAAACCACAAGAGAAGGCTTTGAAGTATTCATTTCTTATTGTCTTATTTTCTGGTAAATAAAGAGTAAAGTAATCAGGAAACAGGAGCAAATTCAGAGGGAGAAAGGCAGACAGAGTGTCAGAAAAAAAGAAAAAGAAAGTAGGAAAAAGTCAGAGCAAGTGTTCTGAAGGGAAAAGTGGTGATCTAAGTTTACCTAAATTAATGAGTTGACTAACAGTTAAATATTAATTTGGTTATGTTTTGAATTGTCATATCTTATATTTTTACATGCAGCTAACTTATTTTTGTTCTTCTCAGTTCTTTATTTTCCTTTAATGGTATTATGAGTTGATGCTTGGGGTTAAAGTGAAAATGGAGGAAGTACTGCTATTCTATTTTGCTTTTAAGTAAATTGATGGGTGGCATGGACAACAGGATACTGTCTTATTTGTTCAGACTGCTATAATAAGAATATCACCCTGGGTGGTTTAAAAAACAAACATTGTATCTTACAGTTCTGGAGATTAAAAGTCCAAAGTCAAGTTCCTGATCGATTCAGTTTTGGTGAGGACCTGTATCCTGTTTCATAGATGGCTGTCTTATGAAGTGTCCTTATGTGGCAGAAGGGTCAAGGGAGCTCTCTGGGGTCTCTTTTTTAAGGGCACTGATTCCATTCTTGACACCTTCACTCTCATGATCTGATCACCTCCTTAATGCCCCACCTTCAGATACCATCACACTGGAGATTAGTTTTCAATATTTGAATTTGGGAGCAACACAAACATTCAATTTATAGCAGACCAATATTCTTTACCTAATAATTTGCTTGGATTAAGGGGAAATCCCCTTAAAAACAATAAAGCAAGTTCATAAAAAAATGCAAGACTGACTGTGACATTTTCAGAAGAATGGATTTGCCAAGAACAGCCTTCTTAAAGTGCTCCCAAACTCACCAACACTATACATACTAATATTGTTGACATGATTAAGATACCATGTGGAAGCACATAGAAAATATGATGTTAAGAGAAGTAATGAATGACATTATTTAATCATGTGTTATGTCACTATTGTGTATTCTGTGCATCCATACTCCCTTGATTTTTGAATATATTTTGAGTTAGTCACAAAAGAATGCTCTAGTCCTAGCTGTGAGCTCTGATGAAATAATATCTTAACCCCAGAAACATAGAAGTAAATAAATGTCCTTTCCATTTATGGTCAGGTGACCTACAGTTTCTCAAATAGCAGTCACCTTCACTGTATTAGAAATTGTGTGTGGAGTTTATACAACAATCTTTATTCCTAGCACATTGAACCAAAGTAGATTATTTGAGAACTAAAATTTCTCCACACTATATAAATCGAACTTCAATTTAAGTTCATTCTAGGTCCATCTATAACTTTTAGATCACTGCTTTTGGGAAGCATTGATGCAGAAAATCACATTATTTAAAGGGAAATGTTTTAAGATGACTTTAATTTTAAAACTCAAAATCATATATCTTAACAATAGATACTGGATAGGAAGCTTATCTCTGTACTCTGGAAGTTATACATTTTCCTATTTTCTTTTAAGTTAGGGCTTTCATTTAACTAGCCAGTGTAACATGCAGTAAAATTCCTCTTACAATTTATTCACAACCATTTGAAGAAGAATGGTTGATAGATTGATATATTCTGAAATTGTGTACTGAGCTAGAAGAAAACAAATCTGTAAAATATATAAATCTTTTGTCAGGCTTTATAAGTTCAAAACCACTTGAAGATTTCTACATCTTGCCTGATGTATAAATACCTGTGTGATGACATATTGAGGTTAGAGTCCTCAATGAAGCAGTGCTGTGTATTTGAAAGCACTTGCATTGATTTTATCACTAGATAGCAGCCATGTGACAACTGATGTATCATAGGGACCACAATCCATTAACTCTGTGTGCCTGTCTCTTGTCAGTAGACTTTTAAAGTCTCTTTATTCCACACATTTGATATTTGCTAAAACAGCACACTTTCATTTGGCCAATATATTTTTTGCTCAAGAAATCAATGGTAATAATTATCCAGAGTAGATTTAAATAAGATTCATTCAAATTGATNTTTTTTAACCAACTAACTGTGATTGGAGAGTCTGTCCTAATGAATAACTTCAAAGGTGATGTATGTGTTACAGTAAATAGTCATTTAGCAAAAACAACACAATACCATATTTACTAGCTCCAGGTAACCTTAATTCCTTGTGGAAAAAAAAAAGGCAAACTTTTGAATTAAGATATTGAAAAAAAGAGTAGTATACTGTGCATTACAGTTTTTTAAAATCTTCATTTCTTTTGTGATATTTGCAACATTTTTCATTCCTTGGGTTTTATATCTCCTCTTCAAAGTAGNAAAAAAAAAAGGCAAACTTTTGAATTAAGATATTGAAAAAAAGAGTAGTATTCTGTGCATTACAGTTTTTTAAAATGTTCATTTCTTTTGTGATATTTGCAACATTTTTCATTCCTTGGGTTTTATATCTCCTCTTCAAAGTAGCAGTTATCTAGTGAATAGATATATATGATTTTTAAAAGTTGGGCAATAATTCATACTCTTTTATAGAGTAGCAATGAAACTATCTTGTGTGTTAATTTTGTGTCCTGCAATTTTTTTCAAATAGTCATCATAATTTATAACATTGAATCCCTGAAGCACATTATTCTATTTCTAAAACTTAATTGTTTGCTGAGCATTAATGTTTCATAACGTTCATACTTAGAACTTTATGCTCAACTAATTTTGACGGAAAAATAACTGGAAAGAGAACACAAGGGCAAGAAGAAAATGAAAGAAATAATACTTGGTGATTAATTGTGCTTGATTTAACAGCAGTGAAGGCTGTGTTACAAGTGCAGAGGAAACTGTTGGCAAAGAGTTATTTGCTGCTTCAATTAATGACAGGAGGAAAACTGGAAAGAAACTACAGTTTTCTAACATCAAGGAGAATAAATTCAATATTGTATTAACTTTAAGGTAGAACAGTGTATTCAGTACTATGTTTCCTTTCCTCTAACCATACTTTTCCTTAGTATCAATATTGTTTAAAATGTCAGTTCTGTCTACTAACAACACTTTTACAATTCTTTAGAAAGAAAAAGTTAAGAGCACATTTGCTGGCAAAATCCTTTTAACAACAACAAAAAGCTAATAATAGTTAAAAATTAACTTTTATGATAAAATGGCACTAAAATTTAAGCAGTTGTTTCTAGATTTCCAGTTGTGAACTAGTTAAATACAATATATTCCCAAGCGCTATTATAATAAGTAAAAAAAAGAAAAAATAGAATCTTTTTTGGGGAAAAAAACAACATGTTAACACTTTGTTTTTCCAGTTTTATTGAGAAATAGTTGACAGGCATCACTGTATAAATTAAGGCTTTTAGCATGATAGCTTTGTTAGTAGTATATATTGTTAAATGATTGCCACAGTAAGTTGTCAGCATCAGTTCATTTTCTCATATAGATATAATACAAAGATAATTTTTAAAACCTGCCTTGTGATAAGAAAATGAAATTTACTTTCAACTTTCCTATATATCATACATCAGTGTTAGCTATAGTCATCATCTTGTGCATCTCTAGTAATTATTTATATCATTAATGTAACTTGAAGTTGTACTTTGCACCACCTTTCTGCAGTTCCCCATGTCTCTACCTGTGATAACCACAGGTCTGATAACTTTTCTATGAATTTGGTGATTTTTGTTGTTGGTGGTTTGTTTTGATTTTTAGATTCCTCATATAAATGAGATATATGTTGTTTTTCTCTAATTTACTTCACTTGGCATATTGTCTTCAAGATCCATCCATGTTGTTGCAAATGTTACAAATTTCCTCATATTTATGGCGGAATAACATTTCATTGTATATATATATCACAGCTATTTTATTCTTTCATCCACTGATGGACACTTAGATTACTTCCATGTCTTAGCTTGTAAATAATGCTATAATAAGCATAGGTGTGCATATATTTTTTCAAGGCAGTGATTTTGTTTTCTTTGGAGACATCCCCCAAAGTGGAATTGTTGGATCATATGGTATAGAGCCATAAAGTAACACACAACTAAGCACTCAGCACAGCAAAAAAGTTGAGAAAGTAAAAATGAGAGTTGCTTCAGGATCAGGATGGCATATATATTTTAAAATTTCTGAGGCTCCTCCATACTGTTTTTCATAGTGGCTATACCAATTTACAATTCTGCTAACAGTGGCAAGGTTTCCTCTTTTCTCTACACCCAGTAATTTCTGGTCTTTTGGATGGTGGCCATTCTAACAGGCTTTAGGTGATATCTCACTGAGGTTTTAACTTGCATTTGCCTAAGTACTGCAGATGGTGACTGGAGCCATGAAATTAAAAGACGCTTACTCCTTAGAAAAAAAGTTATGACCAACCTAGATAGCATATTCAAAAGCAGAAACATTACTTTGCCAACAAAGGTCCATCTGGTCAAGGCTATGGTTTTTCCAGTGGTCATGTATGGATGTGAGAGTTGGACTGTGATGAAGGCTGAGCGCTGAAAATTGATGGTTTTGAACTGTGGTGTTGGAGAAGACTCTTGAGAGTCCCTTGGACTGCAAGGAGATCCAGCTAGTCCATTTTGAAGGAGATCAGCCCTGGGTTGTCTTTGGGAGGAGCGATGCTAAAGCTGAAACTCCAGTACTTTGGCCACCTCATGCGAAGAGTTGACTCACTGGAAAAGACTCTGATGCTGGGAGGGATTGGGAGCAGGAGGAGAAGGGGACGACAGTGGATGAGATGGCTGGATGGCATCACCGACTCAATGGACGTGAGTCTGAGTGAACTCTGGGAGTTGGTGGTGGGCAGTGAGGCCTGGTGTGCTGCGATTCATGGGGTCGCAAAGAGTCGCAAAGAGTTGGTCACGACTGAGCGACTGACCTGAACTGAACTGAAGGAGATCAAACCAGTCAATCTTAAATGAGATCAAACCAGAATATTCACCTTAAGGCATGATGCTGAAGGTGAAGCTTCAGTATTTTGGTCATCTGATGTGAACAGATGACTCATTAGAAAAGCCCCCGATGCTGGGAAAGACTGACGGCAGAGGACGAGATGGCTGGATGGCATCACTGATGCAATGAACATAAACTGTGGCAAACTCCATGAGATAGTGAGGGACAGGGAGGGCTGGTATGGGTCCATGGGGTTGCAAAGAGTCAGACACGATTGGGTGATTGGACAACAACAGCAAATACAAGTGATGTTGAGCATCTTTTCATACACCTGTTGGCCTTTTGGATAGTTTCCTTGGAAAAACTTCCATTCTGGTCCTTTGTCCCTTTTAAAATTTGAGTTGTTTTTCACTATTGAGTTGTAGTGAATTATTCACATATACATTTTCCTTATATATTTTCCCATTCCTTGTCTTTAACTCTGCTGATGGCTTCTTTTGCTATGCAGAAGCTTTTTTATTTTAAAGTAGTCCCACTGGCTTGCATTTTGTTTCTTGTGCTCTAGGGGTCATAATGAAAAATCATTAACAAGACCCATGTCAAGAGCTTTCTTTATTCCAGAGTTTTCTTCTAGGAGTTTCATGTTTTACATTTAAGTCTTTAATCCATTTTTAGTTAATTTTTGTGGGTGATAAAAGATATGAACCCAGTTTCATTCTTTTATGTGTGAATATCCAATTCTCTCAGCACCATGAGGTGTACATAAAATACCTTCATCTCATAACACCCTGTTTTAAACTGGAAATAACTTAACTTCAATAGAATTTCTAAACTCTATACTTTTACTTCTCCTCACTCTCACACTTTAGGTCATTGTTACTAAAATTTACATGTTTTTAAATGGCATAACTAATAACAGATTACTTTAACTATGGTTATTTTGATTGCATTCTTTTTTTAGCTTTCAAACTAGTTTTGTTATGTGAATTATACACACTGTTACTATATTGCAGATTCTAACTGTGACTATATATTTACCATTATCAGTGAGATATAGACCCTACTTTTTATGTCTTTAATAATGTTATTGTTCTTCTTGTTGTTGCTCAGTCTCTTAAATCCTGTCAGAATCTTTTTTTTTAATTTTTATTTTTAAAAATTTTTTATTTTTTATACTTTATTTTACTTTACAATACTCTATTGGCTTTGCCATACATTGACATGAATCCATCCCCCTCCCACCTCCCACCCCACAACGTCTCTCTAGATCATCCCCGTGCACCAGCCCCAAGCATCCTGCATCCTGCATCGAACATAAGCCGGCTCCTCAGAATCTTGACTCTTTGCAACCCTATGGACTGCAGCCCACCAGGCTCACCTGTCCTCCACTATCTCCTGGAGTCTGCTCAAAATCATGTCCATTGAGTCAGTGATGCTGTCTAACCATCTCATCCCTGCTGCCCCCATCTCTTCCTGCCCTCAATCTTTCCCAGCATAAGGGTCTTTTCCAGTGAGTCAGTTTTTCACAACAAGTTGCCAAAGCTTCAGCCTCAGTCCTTCCAATGAATATGCAGGACTGATTTCCTTTAGGATTGCCTGATTTGATCTCCTTGCAGTCCAAGGGACTCAAGAGTCTTCTCCAACACCACAGTTTAAAAGCATCAGTTCTTCAGTGCTCAGCCTTCTCTATGGTTCAACATTCACAACTGTGCATGACAGCTGGAAAAACCATAGCTTTGACTATATGTACTTTTGTTGGAAAAATGATGTTTCTGTTTTTAATATGCTGTCTAGGTTCATCATAGCTTTTCTTCCAAGGAGCTAGCATCTTTTAATTTCATGACTGTAGTCACCATCTTTAGTGATTTTGGATCTCAAGAAAAGAAAACGGTCACTTCTTCCACTTTTCCCCCATCTATTTGCCATGAAGTGATGGGACCGGATGCCATGATCTTGATATTTTTAATACTGAGTTTCAAACCAGCTTTTTCACTCTTCTCTTTTACCCTCATCAAGAGGTTCTTTTTTTCCTCTTCACTCTCTGCCATTAGAGTGGTATCATCTGCATATCTAAGGTTGATATTTCTCCTGGCAATCTTGATTCCAGCTCATGATTCATCTTGCCTGGCATTTCACATGATGTACTCTGAGTGTAAGTTAAATAAACAGGGTAACAATATACAGCCTGTTGTACTTCTTTCCCTCTTTTGAACCAGTTTATTATTCACTGCCAAGTTCTAACCATTGCTTCTTGACCCGTGTACAGGTTTCTTAGGAAATAGGTATTCCCAAACCTTTGAGAATTTTCCACAGTTTGTGATCCACACAGTCAAAGATTTGAGCATAGTCAATGAAGTAGATTTTTTCTGAAACTCCCTTGCTTTCTCCATGATCCAGTGAATGTTGACAGTTTGATTTCTGGTTCCACTGCCTTTTCTCAATCCAGCTTGTACATCTGGAAGTTCTTGGTTCATGCACTGCTGAAGTCTAGCTTGAAGGATTTTGAGTATTACCTTGCTTGCATGTGAAACTTCTACTCAAAACTTCCTTTAGTATTTATTGTAAAGCAGGTCTAGCAGTAATGAACTTCCTCAGGTTTTGTTTGGTCAGGCATCTTTCTCTCTCCTCCATTTCTGGTGGATATTTCCAGAAGTTATGGAATTCTTGACTGACATTTTTTTATCCAATATTTTTAGTATGTTTTCCTATTCTCTCCTGGCTCAAAAAGTTTCTGTTTAAAAATCCACTGATAGGCAAATGAGGTTCCTTTGTATGTAACTTCTTTTCTCTGCTGTTTTCAAAATTATTAGTCTTTGATCTTTGTAATCTCCTTGGGTAGATAGGACCTGTTATCATGACTTGTTTCTAGGTGAGGCAACTGACTGAGCTTTGAAGATATGTCTGACTTGGGGGGTGGGGGGATGTGCCACTGCTTTGAGAACAGTCAGCCAACTGTTGGCTTCATTTTTCTTCCCAAGAGAGGGTGTAGGATGGGGTTTGAGCTTGCTTGGATTCTCTGTCAGGCTTATGAGTTGGTCAGGATTAGGTGCTGTATTCAGTAGCTGATGGGTTATGGATTAGGTTCCTTGTCCTGATGGGGTAGCAGGATGGGGCATAGAGCCTTAACAACTCAGAATCAGGCCAGTGTTAGCAGCTGAGTCATGTCCAGCTCTTTGCGACCCCATGGACTGTAACTTGCCGGGCTCCTCTGTGCATGGAATTCCACAGGCAAGAATGATGGAATGGGTAGCCACTCCCTTCTCCAGGGGATCTTCCTGATTCAGAGCTTAAACCCAGGTCTCCTGCATTGTAGGCAGATTCTCTACCATTTGAAGAACCAGAGAAACCCCAAATAACACCAGAGTGGGTAGCCTATGTCTTCCCTGGTGGCTTGGGTGGTGAAGAATCAGTCCAGAGTGTTCCCCAAACAGGTGAGGCTGCTGGTTTTGCTCTGGAGATGGGCGAAGTCACAGGCTGTGCTCTGTGTTCAGGTGTTGACCAGTCTTCATAGCATCGGGTGTGCCCTGGGTAGGTTCCCTGGTCAGATAGGCTGGAGGCTCTATTTAGTGATAAGTGGGACTACGGGTTATACTCCCTGCCTGGGCATTGCAGGAGAAGCAGCTGTGAAGATGGTAAGGTTCTTTGTTGTCTTAAATCAAGACTTAACTCTCCACCCCATGTTTCCTGAACAAAGAGGGCCACTGGTTTTGTTCGGCAAACAGCTCTGCCAGGCTCTCAGCTGGACTGCCCCTGGCCTTCACGGTCTCCATGATTGTCTCCAGGCCCTCTGGTCAGATATTCCTGGAAGATGCTCCCCAGTGGGTTGGGGCTATGTCTGGGCTCCCTTACCTACAGGAGTAAGGAAGGGGCCTCTCTAGGCTACTGTGAATTTCCCAACACAGTGTTGGGAGAAGCTTGATGCCACCCTTGGCCTTGGATATGAATTATTCTGCTGTAGGGAGCACAGAGATAACCTATGCCCAGTACTGACTTTGCTCTGAGGACAACCAGCTCTGCCTGCCTCTCCACTCGAGTGCTACTGAACAGCACAACTCCCAGGAGTGACCAACAATCCTTCTGTTCAGACAGGCCCAGGAGATACTCCCTACAGAAGCTGGGCTGTATACCTCTTTGTCTGGATAGGGGCAGTGTGGGTTCTAGGACCCATAAAACTTCTTGTTTAAGGCTCCAAATCAGGGAGACCCGCCCTTACCAAGTTCTCTGGTCAGAAGGTACCCCTAGCCTGGTTCTGCAGATGACCTCTGCTGCTGTTGGAATGATAGCTTTGGCCCTACAGACAAGAATTCTGCCAGGATCTGTGCGCTGATGGATTGTTACAAGTCCCTCCTCGCTTCTCTGTCACAGTCAAATTCCTAGTGATTGAGCCCCACAGACCCTGCCATCCTGTGGTGCTGGATCAAAGTAGGGGCTCTGGCAAAGTGAAAGTGAAGTTGCGCAGTCATGTCCGACTCTTTGCAACCCAATGAACTGTAGCCTATCAGGCTCCTCCGTCCATGGGATTCTCTAGGCAAGAGTGCTAGAGTGGATGGCCATTTCCTTCTCCAAGTGATCTTCCCAACCCAGGAATCGAACCCAGGTCTCCCACATTGCAGGCAGACGCTTTTACCATCTGAGCTCTGGCAAAGCCACCCGCAATGCGCAGGGAGGACGTTGTCCCCATGGTTCTCTTTCTTCACTGGAGGAAGAGGAGGCTCACAGCTTGAAGACTTCTCCTCGTGGTGCTGCGCCTGCCAGAAAGTGAATCCAGGTGGTCAACCTGCAGCCTCCTGATTCAGGGCCACCCTTTGTGGTACAGCAGGTGCTTCAGCTTTACGTTGGTGTTCTAAGATCTTTTCCATGTATCTCATTCTTGAGTAGCTGTTAGTTGTTCTTCTTGAAAGGAGGAGAAAAATCGGAAACCACCTATGTTGCCAGCTGGGTGATGTCACCCAGCCAATGCTAACACTCTTGTAACTATTCCACATATTAAGCAATGACACAGATGCAGAAACTTTGTTTCTTCCTCATTGTTATTCTCTACTAGACAGTAACTTTGTAACTCTCATATGTTTCTTCTTTTTTATTGAAGAAAAGAAGCTCCTGCTCACTGCTTAACCTGCTTAGGTTTGAAGTTTGGAAAGTTTTTCCTTTCTTCTGTTCATTCTCTTTTAACCAAGGTTCTTCATTTGGTCTTGCCACCCTCTAGCACCGTGCTAACAGTTGTACTGACCACCTGTCTACTAACTGAATTCAATTCCCTATACTTTGATTATCTCCCAAGTTCCAGCTACCATTATCTCTAGCCAAGACAGACTAACTAGTCATACTGTCTCTGCTTTAAACTCAGCCTTTTATGATTATCTTCCATAAAGACATGAGTGCAGTTATCTTGGAATATAAATAAGATTTTATTTATAACTTGGATGTTTAAAACCTTCCAATGGCTTTGAATCACATATAGAAAAAAATAGGCAAACCTTTTCTATTGACATTTTAGTCCCTGCAGGATATAACTCTGACTTCTCAATCATCATCTACTACACACTCTTTTTTTTTTCATACCTTTTTTTTGGCCACATAGCATGTGGAATTTTAGTACTCTGAGCAGGGATTGAACTCATCCCCCCTGCAGTGGAAGCATGGAGTCCTAACCGCTGGCCCACAACCACACATTCTTATTCACCCTAATCTAGGGTTACCAGGGGAACTTGGAAATGGCAACCGACACCAGTATTCTTGCCTGGAAAATCCCATGGACAGAGGAAAGAGTCGGACACAACTGAGTGACTTCACTTTCACGCATTGGAGAAGGAAATGGCAACCCA